>NXFV01000121.1:0-16826 GCA_002803225.1 Gamarada debralockiae | reverse complement strand
TACTTAGGATTGATGAGGTGGCCTGTGCCCCCAAATCGGCAACTTCCCACTGCGCCGTACAGGGCGAGGTCAGCGGCCTGGTCGCCTACCGAAAAACGCTATGCGATTGGTTGCTTTAAGCGAGCCGACATTATTTCGTCGCCCCTTTCCACCTCCCCCTACTCACAACTAACTTTTTGGGCAGCGTTTCAGGGCATTGGCGTGCGCAGCGCGCGTCACCAGTACTGTATGTGGGAGTTGACTCTTTGTGAGAGCCTAATGCAATGCCTCGTCCACATCCTTGCTCAAACTGGGCTTCGGATTGGTTGGCTAGCATGATCTTGCAATTGGCTGAGGACGACAAAAGTATCAACAAAGGTGTCAAAGGCACAGAATTAAAAATGGGGCTTTGAGAACGCCATGCGTAGTTTGTAAACCCCTTCCGGTGACCGGAAATTTGATTCTTTTGTTCTCCATTAACGCCATGCTAAAGGGACAACTCACTGAACGCAAAGCTCTGCTAATGATCATTTCGCTCCTTTTCCCTTGGCCTCCGTATCCGATAATTCTCTGACAAACACGTGCGTAGCTCCCTCCCCACTGTAATCCTCCTGACCATTCTCAAATCCAGGACAAACTCCAACAGCCAAATACTTCCCATCACTGGAGAAAGAGACCGCCGCAACACTCTGAGGATATTTCTGATACTGTCGAATTCTCCTCTTCGCAACAGCATCCCACAAAGCGACCACACCATCACCACCACCAGACGCAAACGTGCCATGAACAGGGTGGAAAGCTAGCGCGTTGACAGGGTACACGATATCT
The DNA here is from genome assembly GCA_002803225.1 of Gamarada debralockiae. NCBI lineage: Eukaryota > Fungi > Ascomycota > Leotiomycetes > Helotiales > Hyphodiscaceae > Gamarada > Gamarada debralockiae. The sequence goes on along the minus strand of NXFV01000121.1, from coordinate 16,019 downwards.
GTTCCATCGCCCTCAATAGCCTGTTGACGATGGCACTTAAAGGCATACTTCCTCGCCTGCGATTCAGGAGAAGGATCAAACCATTCAACAGCTACTCGTCCCTCGATGCTACTGCTTGCATATCCATCATCGTTCGGCATACAAGCCACAGCTCTTGTCATGAACTTTAAAGACGATTCTCGTTGTTGCCAGGGCTTGAGTTCTGTGGCCGCTCCGTTGGCTTGCGATGCTAATTGCATAGTGCTTTGAAGTTCGTAGATGTAGAGGAGGCGGGAGGACATCGCGACGACTAGTTTCGAGGCGGTGACTGAGAGGGAGTGGGGCTTGGCGGGGAGGGTTACGGTTGTTGGTTCTTTTGAGGGGTTGGTGAGGTCGTGGAAATGGAGGGTTGAGTCCCATGATGCTGAGACGAGCAGTGCTAGAAGAAGTCAGACACCATTTTGGTTCGAGAGGGTGTGTACTCACAATGTTCCTTGCTGTAAACCACCGACTTGACTGGCGCATTGTGTGTGCTCAGAACAGTCTGCTCTCTGGTCTCAAGATTTATCCTTGAATTTCCATGTGAGCAGTGAACATAGATCTGGAAATTTTGAGATCTTACTTCTTAACCTGCCAATCCATCCCAGCTGTAAAAGCTTCATTGTCGTCCGCTCCGAAGCAAACATCTAGCACTGGCGCTCGATGCTCATACTTCTCGATCAGCTTTCCACCCTGCTCTTCAGCACCACGTATATCATACAAGTAGACATGTCTATCCCAAGAGGACACCAGGAGTCTTGTCGGAGAATTTGGAGCGAATTTTAGGGAGGATACGGCGTCGGTGGGAGGCTGCGAGAGCTCAAATTGGATTGCTAGAGAAGCTTTAGGCTCACGGTTCTTGATTAAACAGTCGAGCTTTAATGCTGGAAAAACATACCTGGAGCCATAGCTATTGGGATATTTACCATGAGATAGGAAGGCGCGATTGGTGTAAAGGTTGGATGATTGTTTATCGTGATCCTTGCGAAATTCTAATTCTGCCGACACGCACCGCTCGCCTCCACCAAAAATATCAGGAATGACATGGAGCTTTGCTGATGATTGATATGGGAAGCTTTCTCAGAAAACACAACCATCTTAAATCTTTCAAAATACGCCGAACAGGTCTCTGCCCGTTCAAGAGCTCACAAAAGAAGACAGACTTAAACTCGCTGCAAAGACTCTCCACTGCAGAGACCTCAACCAACACCCCACTTGCCCCTCTCAAGTCCCATAGCTGTCCAAGATGCCTTTCGCACAACTTGTGCTCGGCAGTCCAGGAGCGGGCAAGAGTACTTACTGCAACGGAAGTACGAATCCCACCCAGCCTCCTGAACTCTACTCACAACATCACAGTGCAACAGTTCATGTCTGCTATAGGACGAAAATGCTCAGTAGTAAACCTCGATCCCGCGAACGACCGCACGACCTACCCCTGCGCAATCGACGTACGATCCCTCATAAAATTAGAAGAAATAATGGAGGAAGACGATTTGGGCCCCAACGGCGGCGTGTTATATGCTCTTGAAGAGCTAGAACATAACATGGAGTGGCTGGAACAAGGACTGAGCGAGCTGGGCGAGGATTATGTACTATTTGACTGTCCGGGGCAGGTTGAACTCTACACACATCATTCGTCGTTACGGAACATATTCTTCAGGTTGCAAAAATTGGGCTACAGAGTGCGCTTCCTTTCAGCTGGTTCTATGTGATCCGCTGACATTGAGTTATAGCTTGTAGTTCTCCATCTCTCCGACTCGTATTGCCTGACCCTTCCCTCGCTGTACATCTCCAACTTGATACTGTCCCTCCGCGCAATGCTGCAGATGGACCTTCCGCACCTCAACGTCCTGACAAAAATCGACAAACTTTCCGACTACGGTCCTCTACCATTCAACCTCGATTTCTACACCGAAGTCCAAGACCTCTCATACCTCCTACCACATCTTGAGTCAGAATCCTCCGTAATGCGCGGTTCGAAATTCGAAGGCCTAAACGCCGCGATCGTAGAGCTAGTCGAGAGTTTCGGTTTAGTGGGATTCGAAACTTTGGCAGTGGAAGACAAAAAGAGTATGATGCATCTGCTGCAAGTCATAGATCGAGCAGGCGGATACGCATTCGGTGGTGCGGAGGGAGCAAACGATACGGTATGGCAGGTTGCGATGAGGGAAGGCGTGACGACGATGGATGTGAAGGATGTCCAAGAGCGGTGGCTCGATGCTAAGGACGAGTATGATGACTATGAGAGGAAGCAGTGGGCGGAACAAGCTAAGATTCGGGATGAGGTTGAGAAGGCGAAGGAGGATGAGTATGAGGATGAGGATCTGGAAAATATGCCGTTGCCGTCGGGTGTGAAGGTTGTTAGGAAGAATCAATGATACCCTTTTCAATCACCATCGCTCAATTCTTCGTTTTCCTCGTCGGAGTCCTCCCTATCCATCATAAGGGTATCCTTCGTAGACTCTGCGTCACCTTTCTCTTTCCCAAATATACTCTCGAGTGTTGAGTTGCTCTGTTCGCCCGTTTCTCGTCTGGCTTTCAATATCAAAGCTCTGGCACGTTGAATAGCTTCCTCCTCCGCCTTCCTGATTGTACCACTGACTCGAACAACCCTGAATACGCAATCCTTTCCATTCTTAATCGGCACAGTGTTCATAAATGATAGAGCTGCCCATACCACCCTATAATGTGCGCGGGAGACTCGTAGGATGAATGTCGAAGTAGCCGGTGACAAGTATTTGACTAGAATCTGCTCAGCATATTTTCCGCCCCTCCAGGAGGAGACCACTAACCAGTAATACTATCTCCAATTGCTCCCGCACCATAATCACCAAACAAATTCGAGACTTCCGCTTTAATGCTCTTTAACAAAGCCTGTGGTGTAAGGCTATCCGTCGTGGGCTGATTGAAAACAACCACATCAGGGATTTTCGGATTCGCAGGATTACTACCCAATCCAGGATAGAGGATATTAACCAATAGATATCGATTCTTGACACGAACCATCGTTGCTTTTGCTCTTTGCCGTTTGTTGAAAAATTGAGGAACGCGGTTCGGGCAAGAAAAGACGGGAAGACGCGACGACAGTGGGGTGACGTCGAATGAGCTCCGAGCTTCGACGACGAATGAACTTCAAGCTTCACCACTTCAACATGTCGACTCCGACTTTGAAAGCCGCAATCCTTGTAGTCTCGACAACAGCCTCGAAAGATCCTTCCGCGGACTTGTCGGGTGGGATCCTGAGAGATGTGTTTGAGAAGGAGGGAGGTGGGAAATGGGAGGTTGTAGAGACGAAGATTGTGGGTGATGATGTGTTGGATATTCAGCGGAGTATCACTGGTTGGACTGATCGAGAGGAGACCGTCAATGTGATTATTACGACTGGGGGGACCGGCTTTGCGGTTTATGACAGTACGCCGGAGGTGAGTGACGTGTGAGACCGTTTTTAAAATGGGAGGCTGATGGGGAATAGGCTGTCACTCCTCTTTTGCATAAGCAAGCGCCTGGACTTGTACATGGCATGCTTGCTGCTTCTTTAGCTGTTACCCCTTGTAAGTTTTCAAATGTACTCCTTTAATGGCAGTCAGCTGACTTATAAAGTTGCACTCATGTCAAGACCTGTTGCTGGTGTCCGCCAGAAGACAATTATTCTCACTCTTCCCGGCTCTCCAAAGGGAGCCAAGGAGAATCTACAATCAATTCTCAAGCTACTACCTCATGCATGTCAACAAGCAGCAGGAGCAGATTCAAGGACGCTTCACGCAGGAGGGGTGAGGAAGTTAGAAGAGGACGCCGGAGTTAGTGCTGCTTCTTCAAGTCAACCATCACATTCACATAACCATAATCACTCTCATGAGCACTCTCACGGTCATGGCCACAGCCATGGACATGCAATGCCGGTTCGACATACTGCCCCTAATGAGAATCCTAGATCAAATGACCCGACGCTTGGACCAACACGGCGGAATCGTTCATCGCCATATCCTATGCTAGCAGTGGATGATGCTCTAAAACTCGTCAAAGAACACACGCCAGAACCGCAGGTAGTAAAAGCTAAAGTTGATGCAAACTTGGTAGGCTGTGTCTTAGCTGAGGATGTCATAGCCACAGAAGCGGTTCCAGCATATCGAGCGAGTATTGTTGATGGATATGCGGTCATCGCACCAGGAGATGGATCTGGAAGCAAGGGAACATTCCCTGTAGCTTCAATATCTCACGCCACACCGGGAGATATCCCTCCTTTGAAAGCAGGCCAGATTGCACGTATTACTACTGGTGCTCCTCTTCCACCTGGTGCAACATCTGTAGTCATGGTTGAGGACACAGTGTTGAAAACAATGACTGAAGATGGGCAGGAAGAGAAAGATGTCGAGATCCTTGCTGAGGGTGTGAAGCCTGGTGAGAATGTCCGAGAAATCGGAAGCGATATCAAGAACGGAGAGATTATTCTTCGAAAAGGAGAAGAAATCTCAGCAATCGGAGGAGAACTGGGCTTGCTGGCATCCGTTGGCAAAGGAGAGGTCTCAGTCTATAAAAGACCTGTCGTTGGAGTCCTTTCAACAGGAGACGAGATCGTCGAGCACAGTCGGCCAGGAGATTTGCGACTTGGTGAAGTCAGAGATTGCAATAGACCAACACTCATGGCTGCAGTTCGAGGCCATGGATTTGAAGCAGTTGATCTCGGCATCGCAAGAGACAAGCCAGGAGATCTGGAGCAAAACCTACGAGACGCATTCCGTAAAGTAGACGTAGTGATCACGTCGGGGGGCGTCTCAATGGGCGAACTGGATCTTCTCAAACCAACAATTGAGCGATCACTAGGAGGAACGATCCATTTCGGACGCGTTTCGATGAAGCCCGGAAAACCATCAACCTTTGCAACAGTACCAGTAAAGAACAACGTGGGCGAAAGAGTCTCCAAGGCCATTTTCTCCCTACCCGGCAACCCAGTTTCCGCCATTGTAACATTTCATCTCTTCGTATTACCATCTCTGCATTATGCCTCTGGTGTCAGTCCGGCTGGGTTGCCAAAAGTAATGGTAACTTTAGCACATGACTTCCGCCTTGACCCTCAAAGAGCTGAATACCACCGTGTCATCGTCACACTTACAAAAGATGGCCTTTTGTATGCTAGCAGCACTGGTGGTCAAAGAAGTTCGAGAGTTGGGAGTTTGAAGAGTGCGAATGCGCTTCTTTGCTTGCCGGCTGGAAAGGACGCTTTAACGAAAGGAGCGAAAGTTGAAGCCCTATTGATGGAGAAAATTGGAAGTGAGTTTAATGCTTTGTAGTTGTAGCATGACTAAATTCATTCGGAAATCGGGATTCAATGCTTGAGGGAGAAAATTCTCGATGGCTTATTCCGTTTCAGTGAATTTGGGAAGGTACGCGTCGGGTATATTTGCCATCAGGAGCAACGAGTTGAAACCACGGGCTCCGAATATCAATGCCCGCCCATCATACACCATGTGCCATTATGACTACTTTCGCAGTGAGGAATGCGGCCATTTCACCATTGAGATATCCAGATACTGCCCCAAAACTGTCTGGTCGGCTGGTCTCACAGGAGTCCTTCGACCTTGTCCCGAAAAGAAATACGCGTCCCACTTCACAGATCTACTTGTACAAGTCCGAATGCCATACTTCTGGGAAGGACAGTCCAACTATTGTAGAAAATGTGAGATTGACTTTGCTGTAAGTTCTACTGTCCTCGACGAGTCTGCTAGGGGATGCCGGGCGGTCTCCGCTTGGTCCTCAAAGCGCTTCCTAGTGGATGCCCGGGGCACATGTACTTCTTTCAGTTTGATTACTCTTGTCAATCCTTTATACTCGTCGAACGAACCAGTTTTACGCAATGATTGAATTGCAACTAATCAACTTAGATGTCGATGGTCCTCCGCCTTCCGACGCACAATGACCACACCATGCAACCACCTAATCGATCAGTATCGTCCATAATGGATATCGGATTCATAACTACACCCATGAAGGAAACGCCGGACTCGATGGAAGTTGACCAAGGCTCCGTTCAATCACTCATTCCCGCTCAATCCCACAGCACGACGGACCCTGACACCACCGAAACCACCATTCCCGCTCAATCCGCAGATACCGCCAGAAACCCGGTTCCCACGGTTGAAGCGGCAGATCGACCAGATATGCCATTCATCTACAGACCTTATCTCAGCGGTACTGTCTGCCAGCTCCTTTCGATCGAAGGACAGTACCCGGACTTGCATGCACCAACCAATGACATCTGGGAGGTAATCACTCATGCGATGCGAACGATTATATTCTTCCCTTCCAGTCTGGATGTATACGAGTACAGATCAGCCGCTGATCCACAACACAGCAAATACTGGACACGCCGTGCAGTAGTCGATGGGGTGGAACTAGAAACGGGCGCCTACCCAAGTCCTCATTTCGTTCGGCATCGCGGAATTACAAGTTCAGACTATAGAAATCTGGCTGAGGCGGCGAAAAGGGGGCATTCGATGAAGAATGTTTGGACGTAAGTTCCTGCAGAGCTTTTCATTCAAAGTAATTAGAGGCTGACTGAGCAACGCAGTGATATGTTTGAGCGAAGGGGTATGCCTTGGGAGCAATTCAATCGGTTGTCGGTAATTACTCGACTTTCTGAGGTCCCAAAGAAAGCGACTCCAGGCAAAGCCACTACATGCAAAGCTACTCCAGGCAAAGCTACTCCAAGCAAAGCTACTCCAAGCAAAGCCCCGAACCATACGAATATGGCTGCTTCACAACTTACGCCCAGAGCCACGGGAGAGCCGGTTGCAGGAACGTCGGATTTGGTTGCGCCAGTTGGACCAATCTTCCAGCTGAACTTGCCAGTCACGCACATATCGAAAGGGCTTGCGCGAGGTGGACCAACTCCTCCGGCAGATGAAGAGATGGGAGGTTGATTTGTTGAGGCCGGATGAGCGATTAACGTTGAGATGAATGCCGTGAATTCCTATTCTCTTTGGCGTCTTGGGAGCAGAATTAATGGAGTTGCAGGATGGGTCGTCAGAACTTACAATAGCAGAGCAAGTAATGCCTTATATTCTGTTATTCGCAGATATGATACATATAGTTTGGCATCACTATTTTGGAGTAATGCAAGACTCGCCCAAGACCCTTAACAGCCACATCTACCTGAACGCCTTCATTGGCTGCCGCTTGATGATATACACATGCTGAACGTCTGCCTTCTTGGAGGCCCCCCTCACTGATCGACTTATTCAATTCCAACCCCCATCTCACTTGCACTTATTCGAAGTCGTTGGCTTTTCCAGATACCAATAATCCGACGATCAGGCCGAAGAGTCCAAGGACGGAGCTGAAGATTTCAATGACGAGAATCTTGACGAACCTAAGAGAAATCATTAGCAATGACATCCGACCCACAGAAAATATCTCCACTTACAAACTTGGGTCAGCAGCATCTGCAAGAGCAGCGCCACTGCCATTGATTCCCACGGACACACCGCACACCAAGTTGCACATCCCCACCGTCACACCAGCCCAGAACAACGCATACCCAGTATAGTAATTGCTTCCTGAGTAGACATTCGTAGTGTCCATTACCCCCAGGTGCGCCGAGAACACGATGGACATGATGACGCCGTAGATGGCGACTACTTCACAGAAAATGATGGAGATCAAGTTCTTCGTTCGAATGCGGGGGGCTTTGACACCTCCTCCAAGAATTGAGGAGCCTGTTATGAAGATTCCCCTACGCCATCTATCAGTCGGGGTCCAGAGATTAATGATAATTGTGGCGTCTTACCATGCTGCTCCAACAACTGACAATCCTATGCACAATCCAATGCCCAAATCTGCCCAAGCGTACGGTGATACGTCTTCGAGGAACTGCCCGACCTATCCAACCATCAATAACTACCCCTCAATTCATTCAATCCTTAAACGTACATTGAAAGCCTCACCATCGCCAGTGAATAGCATATCTAATAACTGTCAGTTCCACGCAAATCCATCAAGATATTATCAGATCTTACAAGCTCCTATCACCGCAAGCGCCGTCGTCGCACCACCAACGCCATAGCTGAGACTCATCTTGGCGGCACAATTGAAGGTAATTCAGATCGCTTCCAAGTCGTCGTTGTCGTGATCAAAGCTATCTCTTCAAAAACCTCATCATCTCGAAGGTCCACGTTCAAGCGAATCTTTAGGCTGCCGTATATTCACTAGCTTCATTGCCGCGCTGACTCATCCAAATCTCGATCATATCAATCCCAACACGACAAAAGAACATTTACCTTCTACATCGTCGTTTCGCAAATCGCAAAATCATCATGGCGACGACCGGACAGTCCTTTTACGAGCTCTATCGCCGTAGCAGGTACTGACCATTGCTCTACAAATCCTTTGCTACTATTTACTGACTTGGCTGCCTGTTTAGCATCGGTATGGCTCTGACGGACACCCTCGACGATCTGATCAGCGAGCGTCGCATCGAGCCTCAGCTTGCGATGAAGATCCTGGCGAACTTCGATCGCAGTATTACGGAGGTGTTGGCGGATAAGGTGAAGGCTAGGTTGACGTTCAAGGTACACATTCCCTGATGGCGGGGAGAGAGGCAAATGTTGGGATGAGGGCTGATGCGAGACCGAACAGGGCCATCTTGACACATACCGCTTCTGCGACGAGGTCTGGACCTTCTTGATTAAGGATGTTACGTTCAAGATGGAGAACTCGAGCCAGACGGTCCATGCCGATAAGGTCAAGATCGTGAGCTGCAACAGCAAGAGACCTGGCGACCCTCAATAGATCGACGCACATCTCGCTCTCACAATCTAGCTTTGCAGTTACTTCGTTTTTTCGAGCATTAGACTGGCTTTGCGCATGGTTTTTGTCTGCGGCTTCGCATATCACGCTCGGTGCTCGGTTTCCTTGAAAGGCAGGACAGACTGGCAAGCATCGAAAGATATTTCACGATGGCATTGGGGAGGGTATCATAGGTGTTCATAGGACATGGCGTTCGTTTGGGACAAATTCAGACTGCATTCATGGAAGGGAACGCTGGGGTATATTTCATCGGTCATACAGAGAATAGCATACAAATGCGACCCCACCATGCATATTGTCCTTTGACAGATGATTTGATTACTCAAGTGATGACAGGTCTAATCATAAGATGTATGGCTGATCCAGCTTTTGTTTGTGAAAAGATGAGAGATCGAGAGTTGCACGGAAGTCCGTCCTGATGTACTGCAGCCTTTCGAGTCTTGACCAAACATAACATGGGCCCTGGCAAGTTTCTTTCGGATTATTCCCAGCCTTCTATTCCCCTTTGCTTCCAGGCTCGAGCAGCCGTCAGTCTGATAGGGTGCACGAAGCGAGTGCATTGATTCGTCGCTGAATGCGACTACGAAGTTAAACGGTATTAGACTTTTGCCGACAGCAAATCCCCCCTTCACCGAGCCTTACAAGTACCTGCTGCCCCGGGCAGGCAGGCCAAGGGCTAGAGGCATGTCACGTGCTGGGGATTGATTCACTTGAGAATCACCTGGAGTATTCAATAGCTATGATACTAGCGCGCCTGTCAGATATTTATGGGAGCCAGGAGTTGTAGACCTCTTTTCCTTCTCTCTTTAGCTTTGAATAGTCGTAATTGAACCTATTCTACTGCGCCCTTCGGCCCCTGAATTTGGATTCGTCACAGTAACTGCCTGCGGTGCGCGATGGTAACCTCCAAAAGCCTGAATCATTCCATGACAGACCTGTCACAGGAGATGAGTACAAAAGTGCACGAACTAACCGAGCTCCTGAGCCAGGCTCGCATCCTCTCTCATCTTTAAAAACCAGAGGGCCAAATGACTATCTCCCCATTGGAGAGATCCACGCAGCATAATACGCCATAGTCGGCGCAGCCACAGCGCTCATCAATCTTACTATGGGACCCGAGAATTCCTGTTTATGCAAACACTTTGCTTGAAAGCCGATTCCTTCGTCCTCGGCACCCTGCATCACTGGGACATCTTCAACGTCGTTCCCTTAGAAGGCTCAATTTCCTACTCCGACATCTCGGCCAAAATAGGCTTGAGCAAGGATAAGACCGAGCGGATCATCAAGCACGCCATGACAAGCCGTATCTTCTATGCCGGAACCAGGCATGGTAGCACATACAGCGAATTCTATTCGCCCAGCAAAGAATCCACAGCTTAAAGCCATGGATTGGTGTCGGGAGGGAGGGTTCGGAGCTGCTATGTTGAAGCTTGAGGAGGCTTTTGAGGGTTTGGGGGTAGCGGGGAGATCAATAACACGGCTTTTAATCTAACGCTTAGGAAGAGTCCTGAGGATACGTGGCGGAATGTGTTGGATTGCGATGGGGAGGAGGAGAGGAAGGGTTGGAGGATAAAGAGGTTTGGGATGGCGATGGGTGGGACAAGGAGTCCGGTGCCGCATCGAGAATTGCCTGATAATGTGGTTTTTGATTGGGAGGGCTTGGGGAAAGCTACGGTTGTTGATGTAAGTTTGCTGATTCGAATGAAGGACGCATTTGCTGACCAGAAGATAGGTTGGTGGAGGCGGGCTAGCGAGTGTCGGCATCGGCGCTTTCCACCCAAAACTGTCCTTCGTTGTGCAGGACTAGTCAAGTCAGGAAGCTATCTTTGAGGCTCAGGTTCCATCTGAGCTCTGCTCCCGCGTCTCCTTCCAAGCCCACGGTTTCTTCACTGCATAGCCTGTCAAAGGCGCCGACATCTACCTACTAAGTTCCGTGCTGCACGACTGGTCCGATGAGAAGGCTGTCAAAGATCCTGCAACAACTAGTCCGAGCGATGAAATTTAGTAGTCGTATTTTTGTGCTTGAGGGCGTTATGGCAGAGCTTGGGGATGTTAGTAATGCGCATATGCGAAGTACTAAGTACTAGGAGTACGGATTTGTTGATGTTGGCTCTGTTTAATGTGAAGGAACGGACGAAGGAACATTGGAAGTCGTTGATGGAGAGAGCGGATCCTAAGTTGGCCGTTAGGGATATTGTGAGGCCGAGTGTTGAGGCCCGAATCGTTGATTGAGGTTGGCTTCAGAGACGAACGAAGGGTGAACCACGGTGGTACCTTCGACCAATTCCCTGAATTGGGAAGTGTGAAAGAATCGAGCTGTGAAGTTGCACTGTAGTTTGGAGGGCGGTTTTAGATATAGCCGAAGAGTATAAAACCTGGTGCGTACTTCTTATGTGCGACTGGTAGTGGAGAGATATCATAGAAGGCAGATGGTTTCGTAGTCGCAGCCGTCAAACACTATGAAAATCTTTGGTTTAGTATTTCTCAAAAGGGCAAGACAAACAACGCCGGAGAGAAGTTTCGTTTGGCTTCGAACTCCAAAGTTGCCCTTTTTGAGTGGACCTCGGGAGTAGAACTTAGGTACTCCGTCGAAATAGAATCGGATCGATCCGAGAATAACTTACTGTATGGTAATGTGTCCTCCTCTGTAGGATCTCCGGGCCGCGTTAATTCTCGACAATGCCATGGGACCTCTGCCATGGTGGGGTATGCAATGCCCAATCTGACCCTCATCCATCTCTCCTTTTTGGACTCGTGGGGCATCAAGACCAAGAAATGATGCCGGGTATGAATTGCCGGATGGTTGGAACTGGTGAAGGAGCAGTCGAGGGTCTCGAGAGCTTTAGCTTGGTACACTTCGTCTGAGAAACTGTTCACATCGTCTAGATGTACCCTTCCAAGATCGCTCGCACCAGAATCATCCCTCACACTACTCATAGAGAATAGTAAACGATCCGCCCTCCATGATTGCAGTAAATGGTCCTCAAATTCTTGTCGTTGACCGTATCTAACATGGCGAAGCCTTTCTGTGTAGCCATGTAAAACCGTGATCTCGCTGCATCTACCCCGTAGAACAATCTCATGATCATTGTTGCTGGGCCAGCTTAGTAGCTCATGCGATTGATGAACTCCACTCCACGTTCTTCCCAGTGGGTGAATTCAAACGTGATTTTGCCCGTTCTACAGGCACATGGCCAAGATGGAGCATCGCTTCTCGATCTCTCTCCGGTACTGAACCGAGTTGGGATGACAGAATCTTCTTCTTCAGCCTCTTTCCAAACGATTCCATGCGGGAAAACAACTATGCTTTGCGGACGGCCCAAAGAAGGTGACGTGAGTAACTAGCCTCATATATATATATAAGTCTCAGAAGTGCTGGGTAATGCTTTCCCGTATCGTCGTGCGCAACATCCCATTTGTGGAGCCACCCTTTCGCCTTAAATCTGCCTTGTGTTTAGCTCAGCCTATCAAGTTATCCTATGCATTGAGGCAGGAACAGCGCCCCACGAGACAGATGCGAAAACGATAAAACTCCGTGATGGAGTTCTTTATGTCCAGGCATTGGATTGGGCATGATGCCGATCAAATAGGTATCAAGAGATTCCTGCACGGCAAGATTTCAATAGGATCTCTCCTTCTTTCTTCCGTGCTGTTTGGCCGGATTGCAGTTCGACATGACAATGGAAGTAAGAAAGGGTGTGAAGTTATCTCTTCACCGTCACTAAACACTGTAGCTATAGACATCCTCCGAACTCCGAAAAACTTACTTACGCGTGACATCGATCAAATCATCATTGTCCAACCTGAGCACTCCATAACATATTATGTGGAGCGACTTCAAATGTACTGCGATCCACGAAGCCTTCTTCGTGTCGAATTTGACTTGAAGGGAAAGCGCCTGCTCAAAAAAGTAGTAGGCGGCACCACTTGTCAGTCATACAAGGAGATCGATCCATTTAGAGATCAATATGCCAAAAATGGAAATTGCGGATCGTTCCTTGCCAGCAGCGTCGATAGAGTGAATAGAAACTTTGCATCTGAGGCGCGTTGATTGAGTTGTGCTTTCCTTCGCAGGTCTTCTACCTTCGCTTGCAGTTTTGTATTCCACTTTCACAATGATTTCCAAATTCGTCGTTGCCTTTCTGGTACTCTCTTATTTCGCGTACAAAGTATCTCAGTTTCGTGGAGGCATTGTGAATTGTCGCTGGTACCTGGAAATAATAAATAATTAGCATCAGACCAGAATTACTTCAGTGTGCCGGATCATCCCACCAATGTTGATAATGCCATTTGAGTTGAAAGTAGATACAACAGAGGCCTGCCACTGCTCCTCACTCGCCCTAGGTGATTCAATTGGTGACCGAGCTACTCGTTCATGGCGACGACAGGCGATCTTAATCAGCGCGGGAGAATCGATTCGCTCGTATGCCAAGGGCAGCCTTCTCAAATCTATCAAGTTTTGTTCGTCGTTGATTTTAGGAAGCTGAAATCCACCGCGAGACTCGAATCATCAATCGCGTCCGCTGGCAGGATGGCGGATATCGTCGTTTCGTACATCACCGCACAGCAATAATCTCGTCGAAGAAACACTCTGGGATGAATGATCTGTATGCGTCGTTGAAGTCAGCGAGTGGGTCCCTTCACACCTCTGGCGAGGCTGTGCGCTGGTCGATCTGGTTGGACAGGAATCCATCGGTAAGCGCCACATCACACTCTTCGCTCAGCTCCCGGGAGAGTCAACAAGCACAAGGCACAAAAAGGTTATCATGCGGCTCTTTTCCTGATGCACGTTAGTAATGTTCAATCCTCGCTCGAAAGACGACTGAGCACAAGCAACTTCACGAACGTACGTAGCTAATCGCGCCGCACTGTGGCCGCACTCGCGTATGGAAGAACGAGCGAAGCGACAGAGGAATGACCTACAGGGCCATTTCACAAGTCATGGCGGACCACAGGTCAATGGAGCTGTATTTGAAGGGCCGGTCAATTTCAACCATGCAAATCCTGGTAAGTTCATAATTATAATTCAACTTCGCATCCTAACTCTGTACGAACAGACCAAACTACCCTCTACAAACACTGTCTACGCGATCTGCGGGCTACAGACCCTCGTGTCGACAAGAGACGGATCGAAGGGAGCAAAGACAAGTTGATGCAAGGCTCGTGCTCATGGGTTGTGGAAGACGCCGCCTTTCAGAGCTGGTGGGCACATGATAACCCTCATCTACTGTGGATCCATGGGGATCCAGGCAAAGGCAAAACCATGATGATGTTCTCGCTCTATTCCGAAATGTCAAGTCGCATCAAAGCAAATGGCTCGGGATCCGTTATATCTTACTTCTTCTGTCAAAGCACGGATCCACGTCTCAATCATGCAGCCGCTGTTCTTCGTGGGCTGATCTTTCTCTTGGTCGCTCAGGACAAGCAGACTTTGATATTACATCTTCGAGAAAAGCTAGACGAGATGGAAGACCTCGAAGGAAGTCCGAATGTCGTACATGCACTCTTCCAGATGTTGATCGATTTATCAATGGAGTCGAGGTTTTCGAAGGTGTACCTCTTGATTGACGCGCTTGATGAGTGTAACTCTGACTTGTCACCGCTTCTAAGAGAGATCGTAAGAAGTGAAAGTCACTCGTATAAAATCAAGTGGTTGGTGACAAGTCGTAATGAAACGCTTATTAGGGACGGTCTTAGCTCCCAAGAACGTCCATGTCTAAGTCTGGAACTGAACTCTATGCATGTCTCTCAGGCCGTGGACGCATTCATAACTTTCAAAGTCTCCGAACTGGCGCAGACGAAACGGTACAATTCCGACCTCAAAGTTAAAGTAGAAAAGTATCTGTCTGACAGAGCGGATGGAACATTTCTTTGGGTTGCGCTAGTCTGTAAAGAACTCGAAGGGGTACGAAAAGTAGATACGATAGACAGACTCAGGGAGTTTCCTGCCGGACTTGGGCCCTTATATGAGCGGATTCTAGCCCAGGTCTCAATCCGACATCATGAAGAAGATGGTCAACGCCCTTTTGAAGTTCTTCGTCTAATCACGCTCGCTCTTCGCCCATTACATCTCAAGGAAATTGTGGCTCTAGGAGATTTGTTACCCGGACGATCGTATGACCTCGAGGATTCGAAAGACCTAGTTGAAATATGCGGCTCTTTTCTTACTGTTCGCAATAACATAGTTTACTTCATTCATCAATCAGCAACAGATTTCTTCAAGACAGGCAAAGGCATCAGAATCTTTTCTGAAGGAGAATCATCTGCCCACTATCTCATCGCCGATCGTTGCCGAAGGTTGATGGCCAGTACTCTACAACGGAATATCTGCAACCTTTCTAAGCCGGACGCCTCTCCACTAGACGTAACAAAAGACAATCTGGAGCTACACCTTCCAGGCCATATACAATACTCAGTTGAGTTTTGGCTAGAACATCTTCATCGCAGCCAGGTAGCTGCGAGGGGGTGGCGTGACGAGGACGCCAGGGTGCTCAGCTTCTTACGAGCTTTTTATTTGAATTGGCTTGAAGCTTGCAGTCTCATTAAGGTCACTGCTGATGCTGTCCGCATAATGACGCAACTACACTTAGCGATGTCGGTTAGTACACCTCTGTCGTCTCAAGTCAGTTAAATTTAACCACTAATAGGATGATCAAACTAGCGCTTTCGGCACCTTCGTCTCGGACGCACGTCGATTTATTCTTTACAATAGATCAATCATTGAAAAGGCGCCACTTCAAGTATATATCTCTGCTATTTTGTTTAGTCCTCAAACAAGCTTGATCAGAAGACAATTTCTTGATCAGGGTCCAAAGTGGATTTCCACATGGCCAGCGGTGACAAACGATTGGAGTGCTTCTTTACAAACGCTCGAGGGCCACTCTAGTGTCGTCACCGCCATCACCTTCTCACCAAACGGTCAGCTCGTGGCCTCAGCATCAGACGATAAGACGGTACGACTTTGGGACGCACAGACAGGAGCCCTTCATTGCACGCTCGAGGGCCACTCTAGCCGCGTCACTGCCGTCACCTTCTCACCAAACGGCCAGCTCGTGGCATCAGCATCATGGGACAAGACAGTACGACTCTGGGACACACAGACAGGCGCCCTTTACCAAACACTCGAGGGCCACTCTAGTGTCGTCACTGCCGTTACCTTCTCACTGAACGGTCAGTTCGTGGCATCAGCATCAGGCGAT
>NXFV01000120.1:0-109827 GCA_002803225.1 Gamarada debralockiae | reverse complement strand
CGACTCTGGGACGCACAGACAGGCGCCCTTCACTGCACGCTCGAGGGCCACTCTAACCGCGTCACTGCCGTTGCCTTCTCACCTAACGGCGAGCTCGTGGTATCAGTATCATGGGACAAGACGGTACGACTTTGGGACACACAGACAGGCGCCCTTCACTGCACGCTCAAGGGCCACTCTAGCCGCGTTACTGCTGTTACCTTCTCACCAAACGGCCAGCTTGTGGCATCAGCATCATGGGACAAGACAGTACGACTCTGGGACACACAGACAGGCGCCCTTTACTGTAAGCTTGAGGGCCACTCTGACAATGTCACTGCCGTCACCTTCTCACCAAACGGCCAGCTCGTGGTATCAGCATCATATGACAAGACAGTACGACTCTGGGACACACAGACAGGCACCCTTTACCGTACGCTCGAGGGCCACTCTGATATTGTCACTGCTGTCACCTTCTCACCAAACGGCCAGCTCGTGGCATCAGCATCATGGGACAAGACGGTACGACTCTGGGACACACAGACGGGCGCTCTTCACTACATGCTCAAGGATCAAGGCAATGTCTCACAGTTATCCTTTAGCGCTAATGGTCAATACCTCAAGAGTAACAAAGGCACTCTTGACATTGGAATTTTGGCTAACAGCACTCTCTCAACATCTGGTAGCTCTTCTTATTCTTCATTGGATTCTCCTTGGGAGTATTCCTTAAGTTCGGATACCTCTTGGGTAGTCTGGAAAGGACAAAACGTCTTATGGCTTCCTCACGAATATCGTCCTTTATGCTCCGAATTTTATGAGAACATACTTGTGATGGGCCATGCGTCAGGTCAAGTCACATTCACAAGGTTTATTTCTCAAAGAGATATTTCTCACTTTTGCTAGGTCAAGTATATTATAATACCGATTCTTCGGATAGTCTATTATTTAATATAGTTAGTAGGAAACCCATAGTCCTCTTCCCTTGCACTTACGCTTGCTACGTTGTCGTGCACTACTTATCAGTATATTAATATCTGTTATTATGTTCTATAAATTAATATAGTAGAAGGGTTTGGGAGGACTGGAGAATTTATATTGCAGAAGCGGCTCCATACAACAAATAACTGATTCTTCGAGAATCTTCTAGTAGTAGCTGCAAGCGAGGCACCTTTTGTCACGTTGTTAAGGCATATATATGAAGGAGTATTATCCCAGATATCAGAGTTATTAGACTCAAATGCATACATACGTCGCTGTTGCATATAATAAATGCAAGCAGAGCCAAAAGGTAAAGATCATATGATCATTCTTTGGGCTCCTTCCAAGTTTCGAACGCGAATTTATGATATGAAATGAGAGAAATGACCCTGCTTGCGGATTATTATACTGCTATTCTCTCCAGATCTTCCACCTTCTGTTGAAGAGGGATACATTAGTCCGTGAAGCCTAAAATAACATTTGTATTGTCTATGAACATGTTCAAGATGCCATTTGCCCAAGAAACAGGACGTATGTACATTGAGCCGCGACAATCTAACTTCCCCATATGAGCATCGGTGTCAGATGAAATCTATGCTTTGGTTGTTGCTATGGAAACTGTTTGTTTATACATATCTCGGGTTCTGGAAACCCCACGATTCTTCCCTCCTTACATATCAATACATACATTATTTTGCCTCATGATATCTTCTGATTCGACAGCTAGCAATCTCATATGGGATTGAAGTGTGTCCCTCAACTTGATTTGATCGTTAGCGAAGCACATATCTCAGGAAATCGCATGACAAGGAACTAGCTGACGTAACTGTTCGCTCAGTTCCGGCACAAATGCACTTGACGCTCTGTTGAGATGGTCTTTCACACGCTTGTCAAGAGAGTCTCAGCGAGGATTCTTCCCAGGGAAGAGTTCCTCTGTTCTCATGCAAGATTTTGTGAAAACGTGCCTGCTGTTAGAGGATGCTGGAGTCGACCCAGAGGAGTCATTTGAGACGAGCGGAAAATTTATCTTCTCCGAATTATCTCTGGCACGATGTATACCGGCAAGGGCTTCCGGGATGAGATGGTACTCTCTGAATGGAGCACATTCCTGAAAAATCGAGGATTCGATGTCAACGGTCAAGATGCGTCAGGAAAGACTGCCTGATGGAAAAGGCTTGTGGGTCGCACTATGCCGATTCGGGGAGTGGATTGGCCACAATCCTCCGCGTTGGAGCTGATGTGTCAGTAGCCGATAAAGCTGGGCGACAGGCACTGCACTGGGCGGTCGGCCCATTTAAATATATCCGAACGGAGTGGGGTTTCGAGTCAGAAGCAGATGCAAGGGAAGATTGGGTTCGCAAAGTTGCTGAACTGATCAAATTTGGTGCCGAAATCTATGCTGTAGATGACGAGGGATGTTCAGTCACCAGGGCGGCGGATGAAAACGAAGTGTCCGGAAGCTGGGATGACGGCTTGATACGATGTGGACTCAATCCTGACGAGGTGCGCAGAGAGGATTTCCGGAGATCTTATCTCTCAGGAGAAGCCAGAAATTTGGTCTCTAATACCAATGCGTTACACATCGATATTAAAGCTCCGATACCGGTTGCGGTTGATTATCTTCAAGTTGATGAGTTACACTGAAGGCACCTTGGAGTTTGAAGCGAGGGGCCGTATGTACGTGTGTGGACGAACCTTAGTCTCATGAGCGAGAAAACTTCCATGCAACTGATCAATTTCCAATCTCTTTCTCCGTCCAGTGCTCAGATGGGCATTTTCCGTGACTGGGCATGTTGAGGATGACCAGAGGTTGTAACATCTATGCATACAGATGAGAGAAGGGATGGGGACCTGCTTTGCTTCGTTCCGATGCCCGAAATTTCCCAAGTTCTTGCCAGCTACTTCTGGAAGGTATATCTCAAAAGAATGAACGTATATATGGCTTTACAGAATTTCATTCAAATAGTTGCTGGAAAAGAAAGATATTTTTATCCTGGGTTTACATGGTCTCAAGTTTTAGTCAAGGTGCGAATTTAGATATTAGCAGGCACAAGATCTGGGCATATTTAGCTACAGACGTGACTCTGAGCTGCAACAATGGTATTGTGTGAATCAAATTTTGAGTCTCTTTATAATAAACAGCCTAATAGAAATTCGTTCTCTCGCCTACAAATCTCTTTCAACAACCGTCTTCCGGCGGCATCGATCACACTGTCGATTCGATTTGAGAATTTCAGTTACCCACCTCCGTTACTCATCAAAATAGTTTTTGAAGATATTGCAATTTATCCTTCCCGTCGTGGAGTTTCGCAAGAAGAGGTTAAGAAGTGGGGAAGAAAACTGTCAAGACTGCACCGTCAAGTTTGACGTAAGAACAAGTGTCTAGTAAGTACTAAAGGCGAACGGTTCGTGCCGCTTGTCAAAACATATCTAAAGAAACTAGAGATGTTGTGAGAGATCAGCATGCCAAAGTTGGCTACCTATGTGGACAACTCATATTCTCACGGCATTCAAGATGGCATTCAAAGGTCTCGGTGGCGTTGAGAGATCTTTCCTTGGCAGCAATGTAGGATAAGAAGGACGGGGATACATCTCCGGAGAGTCTTTGGGTGAACTATCTATTACTCTTTAACACTTGCGTCTTACTTTCAGTGACCATATTTGGCCTTCGACGATGGCTTTATATTTGTTGCTGCCGCTCTGGCACTCTCTTCCATCGCAAACAGTGCACCAACGGCTGGGTGCTCCTACGTCTCCTCAGGAGAAGCAGCTCGGGTGAAGCGGGCCTTCTACGACACCAAGATCTTCCTTGATGTTGTGCCTGTCTTCGAGCCCACCGTCCTAGTCAATGCAGCCTACTGAAACACACCGGTGGATCTTGGGACCAACATCACGACTTCTCCGTCTGCACCCTTTATTCTCCCTTTCAACCATTCGCTTTGTTCTCACATCTCTTAGAAACTGTCCCCGAGCCAATCTATACCTTCACCGCAGAACGAGACTACGATCCCACAACCACCAAGTCGTTCAAATTCCTCCTCGACCCCGACGTGCCTGGTCCCGACGCTACAATGCAAGCACCGCTCCAAGGCGTACGGAGCGACTTCTTGCATCTAGCGGTTGAAGACGCACAGCAGGATTGCATTTCCGACTAAGTTCCTAAGACTGTTCACGCATATCTCTTGCCTACCCATTGTCTGTGGCTTCGCATCAGTATATCTTCTCGGTATATAGACAGCGCCCAGGACCCTTCGAAGCGCTGGCGGCATTGTTGTTGACGATTGCGGGGTTGAAATTGCAGGAGTTTGTTGATCAATATCATTTGGAACTTATTGGTGATAACTTCTACATTCAGGGTGTTGGAACAAACTTGGGCGGAGTTGGATCCGATGGGTCCTTTGTGAGGCGTTGTTTGATTTGCTCTCATGATCCGGAAACCCTGAGGCTCCAGCTGTTAAAAAAAGGGGCTAAATTGCATACTCGTTTCTTGGAATAGGTACGAAAGCTGAGACTCCAACATTGCATTTGAATTTTAAGGAGGTAGTCAGGCGATGCAGACGAGATACAACTTTTGGCCAAACTATATCAGCTGAACAAACTTAAATGTTTCTAGATTTTTGAACACAAAATGCTGTATGGAGAATGTCGAATCAGACGAACACGGGGATTATCTGAGAAAGCGAAAGGCTGAGGTTTCACTCGGTTCAGCCGGAGTTTTGCCAACATTGCAGGCTTGCAGCCATCGTCGCTCTTGAGCGATTTGGAGTTTTGAACAAAGAGGAACAGGAATACTAGTAGTTATCGAAATTGTTGAATCCAGAAAGGATGGTCAGGAACTAGATATCCAGCCGAAAAAGCCGATAAATCCTGCTTATTTCTCGCGGCGCGTGTTGGCCTTAACGCTTTGTCCCAATTAAAGGCCACATACGAGTAATTCAGGACCCGCAAACCACAACTTGATACGGGATATTCGTCACCACATCCAACATATCACACATCCCACACCGCGCTGCTTTCCCAAAATAGGCGTTACTTATGCAAATCTATAGTTAACCAAGGCTTTCACA
The DNA here is from genome assembly GCA_002803225.1 of Gamarada debralockiae. Classification (NCBI taxonomy): domain Eukaryota; kingdom Fungi; phylum Ascomycota; class Leotiomycetes; order Helotiales; family Hyphodiscaceae; genus Gamarada; species Gamarada debralockiae. The sequence goes on along the minus strand of NXFV01000120.1, from coordinate 104,803 downwards.
CTCCACTCTCGGCCATTCTTCACCCAAACATGCTGCGCCAAAGAGGCCCCAAACCCACCACCAAAAGCCCCGCCAGGAAATCCAACCCACCACTATCCGTACCCCAAGACATTCCCATATTATCCGCAAGTGGAAATTCGACAGCCATGGATGCCGCCGATGATCCACGCAGGCCCTTGCTGGGCACTGCGAAGGAAGACGACGCATTTTTATCTCAACGTCCTTCTTCCCTTCTCCAACCGCCGCCCTACGACACTAGCACCTCGTCGCCGCCGGAAGGAGAGGAACAAGAGATGGATCTCCAGAATATGAGCCGCAAGACCCAATGGATTATCCTCGCTGTCGCCAGTGGTGCTTGCGCGGCCTTCAATGGTGTCTTTGCGAAGCTGTGAGTGGATTTACGTCATTTCCCCTTCTTGCCCGTATACCCCCATATCTCACAGCGATCGCGCGATCCAAAATTTGAGCGAGAGACGTATCGAGGCATGTTGTGCTTTCTATCTTCTGGCGTTGGAGCTCTAGATATTTTGATAGAGCCCCAGTCAGCCGGAAAATCATTAATGCCAGTCGAGTCCGCCTTTGACACGGAAATGGCGCATCGGTGACATACTCGCCTTATACCTATGGCTCGCTGACTTCGCGTTGGATCTAGAACTACGACCGAACTCACGACGAGCTTCGCGACGGGGATTGCGAATTTGATCGGGTTGAGCAATGTTGAGAAGGGGGTTGAGGTTGTTGTTAGAGCTGTGAGTGTTGTTTTGTTTTATGAGGAGTGAAGCATGGTCCCGGTTTAGCGGAGTCCGTACTTCCACGAGCGATTTATGGTGTGATTAGAGCTGGCAGATGGAGCCTGCGTCGGGTGGCTGCATCTGCTTATTTGTGCCTGAATGTTGCTAACAGTTTATGGTGCACAGATATTCTTCGGCTTGAATCTTATCTTCAATGGCGTTGTAAGCTCTCCCCTTTGCCAACCCCTTTCGAAGCTTAAACTGAAATACCCCAACAGATGTGGGCATTATTCACCAAAGCCCTTGCCCGCGGAACATCCACAACCCAAGTATCGATCCTCAACACCAGTTCCAACTTCATGATAACCGCCCTCCTGGGCCTCATAATATTCTCCGAATCGCTCCCTCCCCTCTGGTTCCTGGGCGCCGCATTACTCGTAGCAGGAAATGTCATAATCGGGCGCCGAGACGAAGGCGAAGACGAACCCTCTACTTCTGATGACGATGAACATGTCAGAGCAGAGAATGGGTTGGGAAGAGGAGAGGGATATAGTGATGGTGAGAATAATGAGAGAAGAGGGTTATTTGTTGGGGAAAGTGTGGAGTTGGATGAGGATTTAGAGGAGATCAAGAGGAAACAGGACGAGGAGGATATTTTGCAGTTGGGGAGTGACACTGAAGAGGAGAGTCATCAAGAAAGATTGGTATAAATGTACGAGTAGTAGTACATATGGGAGGCATTGTGATGGCGTTGGACATGATTGGTATTGTTTTATACCCCTGGGTCTAGATTGTGCTATACTTTCGAATTGATAGATCGTACAGAGACATAAAGACGACTGCATTTAGATGCCAGGATATTGTGTTTTGGTTAAAGCAAATGGGTATCTAACAACTCCGAGCTCTTAAGATGCTAAGCAAATATCAATGTCCTCTTGTATCCGTACGCATAATTCATATCCCTCTTATCTAGCAAGACATAGCCATGCTGCAACCAAAATTTCCACGACGGCAAATAGCACATACATCCCTCTTCTTCATCCTTCTTCAACAGCAATGCAAACGGCGAAGCATACATCTCATTCATCTAGCAGACGGCCCTTCTCATATTCTTATTTCATGAAAGGGGACTGGAATGGCAAAGGCACCATTCTCTTCCATCCCCTCGGGACCGCCCCAAACTCCATACTAGCCCGCCTAGTAAGAGCTTTCAAACTCCTCTCCTGTCCTGGGGTAGCACTCATCAGCGTACCCATACCACCCCCCGCTGCTCTTCGATCGACTCGGCGAAATTGTATGCTGGAACGCAGCGCTCATCGTAATACCGCCTGCCATCAACTCTCCTCTTTCTGGGGCACGAGAGGCATGCATTGACGCTGGCATAGATTTCGTCCGAACGATGTTCGGTTTCCGGACCTTTTCTTCCAGGTTTTGGGAGGCTCGTTCGAAGTAGCCAGTCCCCGGTACGAAGGTCACTTGAGACGATGGGATATCCGCCTCGTCCTCCTCATTCTTCTTCTTCTTGGGTTCCTCGTTTGGCTTTGTGAGTTGGGTCTCTAGAATATAGGCGCGTGGGGGAACCCCGGAGCAGACGCTGGGCGTCTCGAAGCTCGACAGGCCCTTGGTTATAGTTATTGATTGGAAGTGCTGTTGTGGACTGATCGGCCGGGAAGGGACCAGCTGCAGTGCCTGATTTGCCATTTGTGAAAGTCGTCTCGCTGAATATCTCTTTCTGTGTGAAGAGTTGATATGGGCAGTTACTGGACTCGGAGTATCAACAATCTCTTCATCCTCCACTTCCATAGGCATACTGCTGGTTAACGGCTCGCGAGGCCTCCAGGAATCGTCATCATTGTTGTCTCGTACTAGAACTAATCTCCTGCAACTAAGCTCATTCATTTCCTTCGCTTGGGGTTTGTCGGCAACCATGTTGTGTATACTGTCGAGTAAGAGTTCGTCTGAACGAGGTTCCTGCTGACGCTGCAATCTCGAGGATCGTCTTCGAGTAGCAGATTGTAATAGCGTTTGGTCACCATTCAGCAGATGTCTTGGGCTCATTCCGAGGATTGGGTTCTGCGGTCTTCCCTATGCAGAGTAGCACCTTCACGGCGGGTATTAGAACTTCAATCTTGCTTGAACACGGAAGTTGAATGTGTTTTGGAGCTTCGGGGAAGCCAGGGACGCTGTCCTCTTGATTGACCATTTCCACATCCTCTTCTTAAGCCCCAACTTCATTCTCCGACTCATCATCGCCCTCTTCTGCAGAATCTTCTTCAAGTGTATGGCTTCTTTCCTCTTCATCGTCGTCTGAGCTTTTGTTCAGATTCGCTTTTGTCCTCCACGTAGTTTCCTGCATCACTATCGTCCCCACTATCACGATCTTTCAAGGAGCTTTTTGGGAATCGTGACCATCATCCACTATTGAAGAACCGCAATCTCTTTTCGTAGCGTAGCAGGCTTTTTGAGAGCAGATATCATCTTCATTTGCACAAGTGACTTCTGTCGATAGGGTAGGAGATGAAAAAGGAGGCGTATTAAAAAAAAAAAAAAAAATAAAAATAAAATGGTCAGTAACACAGGGTATTATCTTAGACACAGTGGTTTTTGCCCATACCAATCCATTTTATTATTCATATCTAGTATCTTGCCTGAACAAATTTACCATTCCTCCTCCTGCCCGTTGTCAACATTCCATGTTGGGTCGGTAACCACAATAGCAAACTCCTGCATATCTGGTGTATATTCCCTTGCATGACTGAATTTCCGCTTGATGTCATTTACCATCAAATCGAAGTGGTCTTCGTTACCTCTCTCAATGATACTACATTTTGGAGGCAATGCATCTTTGAAATCAAATCTCAGTTGTTGCGGAGCTTCCCGGCCGGTCTCTTGTACGAACCAGGTGAAGAAATTTTTATTTGTGACTTTGGGGTTCAGGACAGATTTGTCGTAACCACGAGTGAGTCTGCCATATCCATCGGCTTGAAGGCGAACGATGACTTTAGTTCCAGGGATTCTGCTGCTGCTGTTTTGCTGACTGCTTTTATCTCGAAGTTGAGATCCCTGATCCACCTGTTGAAGCTGGGACCCTTGAATCGCCATTGCAGATGGCGTCGACGAGTGGCTGCCAGGCTGCCGAATATTTGAGACAGAATCCTCAGTGCTCGTAACGGTTGATCTTGAATCAACTTTCTCAGGCTCGGGAGTAGGCGGAGAGAGACCATCGGTGGAATCACTGACATTTGTTGCTTGCCCATGATTGGTTCCAGTATCCTTATGCTTGCCTAGTTGGGGAACAATGGACGGTTGGGGTGCTTCTATACAGCACCTATCACGAGATGGTGGGACTATGTTAGGGCTGTCTTGTGAATAATCCGGGTTTGTGTTGGCGTGACCCAAATGTGGTGGCTGAGTATGGATATCGTTGACGCCAGTCGAGACTGGTGAACCGCCCGTAATCACAATTTTTACATTTGCTGCCCTGGGGTCCGGATGCCATACCTCCTGGCAGAGGCTTTCAGCTGCTTGTTTGACGGCCTCGAAAGGTTTGGAATGGCCCTGAGGAACCCAAATTCTCTGCCTAATTTGCCCGTAAACGTCCAGAATATCGAACCTCAATATCGGATTCTTCCCTATTTCCACAATCTTCGAAACCCATTGGAAAAACTCCGCCACACTCAAAAAGATAGGCTCTCCAGAGAAAGCCCTGAATGAATTCTGGGAAGCATTGTAGGAAGATACGCCTGAATGCATCCCATAGAGTGGAATGATAATCTTGATGACCTCAATTAACTTCTGCCTCTCTGAGAATGAGGGCGACTGATCCCCTCCTGAAGGTTTCGAAGTAGAGAATGCTATGTTGGGAGATTCATAATGGAGTAAGTTATCGTGAGGTAGAGGGCCTGGAGCCACAACCTGAAAAGGTGGAGGAGGTTGGTTTAAAGGCAGACGTGATGGATAACCTTGATGAGGGGGTGGGGGCGGAGGTTGATTTAGGTAAGTTGAGTGGTTTTGATGTTGAGAAGGCGTAGGTGGTGGCGGATATTGAACTTGCGTTGACAAAGGAATAGCTGGGGTTTGATATGCCAGATATTGGACCCTTGGAGGTACCAATAGCGCTTTTGGATACTGATATTGAGTAGAGGGAGGAGGAGCTTGGTCAGTTTGGGACAGTGGCTGACCTGAATTTGAAGGCACTTGTTGACATTGGGAAGCGGAGGGTGGTGATGATTCCTGCTGTTGATTTTGAGTTGAGGGAGATGGCTGGCCTAAATTTAAAGGCAAAGGCTGGAAATTTGGTGGGAGTGCCGGAGGTGGTCCTGAACGTCCAGCTCGAGTTGGGGGAAGGGGCGGTCCTGGACCTCCAGATTGACATTGAGGAGGTCGTGGTCCTGGACCTTCAGATTGAGATTGAGTAGGCCGTGGTCCTGGATCTCCCGGTTGAGATTGAGTAGGTTGTGATCCTGGACCTCCATATTGAGTTGAAGGAGCCGGCGGTCCCGGGCGTCTATATTGAGTTGAGGGAGGTGGAGGTTGGCGGGTTTGGGAAAGTGGTTTAGTCGAATTCGGGGATGAACCTTGATCCTGGGAAGTGGGCGTTACCAATGGCGTTGTTTGATATTGAATTGAGGGAGGTGGTGGGGGTGGCTTGGGATGACTTATCGGCGAGGGCTGATAGTGAGTTGGAGGAGGCATTGGCGGAGGCGGGGCGGACGAATTGGGTGAGTTTTTAGATTGGTGTGGAGGTAAATTAGGTAGAGGTTGGTCTTGATCCATGGTTGGATATGGTTGGGGTATCTGATACGGATGGCGCTGCGAGGAAGACGATGGGTAAAACGACCCTGGAATATGACAACCAGCAGTAGATTGGGGAAACATGTCTTGGCTCTTGTAGTTACCACCCGAAGAAAGTTGCGGAGAGGCAAATGCATGTTGTGTAGGGGTTATATTATGGTGGATAGGGGTAGACTGTGTTCCTCTGCCTGGAATTGAAGATGTGTTGGTCCTTCCAGCATCTAAAGGAGGTCGCTGATACATTGTCTGACCTATATCTTGAGCCAGGCCTTCAGCCAATCCAGAGTCTCGGGGAGGTTGGGAGCTCTCGGAGAGCTCCGATTCAGATTCGCTACTACTTGGAAATGACTCTTCGACTAGGCTTCCAGGACTGGATTGAATGGTATCAGCAGGATTTTCTCGGCGGCTGGGTTGGCTCAAAAGGTGGGTTGCCGCTTCAATGGGAGGTATATAACATTGGCTTCCTGTCTCAGAGGTCTGTGCATTGGCCGTGTGGGGATTGGCGGTTCGGGTTGTAGGTGGCGACAGATTCAGACCGTACACTGGTTCGAGACCCGCTGACTGTGGAGTCACAAATCTTTCATGGCCGTGGGAGGTGCGAGACTTATCTTGAACTTCCATGTTGGATGAGACCTCGGAGGGGTTTTCAATTTGATTCCTCTGCGGAGTTGGTCCTGCGGTAGGGAACGACACCAAAGTGAGGCCATCATTCTGACTTGGCGTGCGAGACTGAACGGAAGAGTTTCCTGTGGCCTTGCTTGAATTGTAGGTTGAGAGTTGTGCTCGGATAATCTCCTGGTTATCCGATGATAATAATGTACGAGTTCGTCCCGATTCAATAGCTGCGAGATTTGGACATCTCTCCTCCGCCGTGGGTTCCGTACCTTGCCTTTGAGATGTACAACATAGATCAGAAGAGTCATCCCCTCGGTCTAGAGATGAGAGTGCATCTTTTGCTGTCTGTACTGCCTGCTCAAAGTTTCTCTCTGATGTCTCAGAAATGGTGGGAAAGAAGTGAGTGCTATCCGTGGGGCTAATACCCGCTGAAGCACCACAACCGTCACCAGAGAGTGTGTCTGGGTGCCTTCCCCTGCCATCAGTCGTTTGCGCTGTATGACTTGAGTCTAAACCGTTTTGAAGGCCTTTGGTGATCGAACATCTGTCGTCCTTCAGTGAAGTTTGCGATGGATCTCGGCGTACTCGTTTTTCAGACTGCACGGCCCATGATTCTTGGATGGTTTCGGCACTCCGCTATGGACACATTAGCGCCAGATGATACAATTCAGACGATGAAGTAAACCTTGACAATACGGTGATTTTCCGAGGTCTCTGCAGCTCCTGTGACGGGATCACGATTAATCGAGCTGGTTCCTTTCTCAGAACCATCGAGTGGCCGATTTCTCTTAGCCGATAAATCTGTTGGACAGCTGGCCTCCGCTTCTCGGACTGCACGGTGCCAGAGCTGTTCAAAGAGAGGACTCTTCTTCAGCGCTTTGTTGCCAGAGACTAGTCTGACTAGCACACCATCCCTCTCCCAGGCCATCGTGGACGATTTTATCAGAGCTAGGCACTTTTCGGGAACTTTCTGCTCCCAGTTCCGGGTATTCGGTACTCCCGCCTCTGCCTTGACAAGATTGACCAGATCTACAAAGACAGCGTCATTTTGAATCGTCACTTGGTAGAGGTTGTTGTAATGCATATAACGATGTACCCGGCGTTCTGCATCTGGCGGCCATGGAGCTTCCTAGATTATTGCTCAGTATAGCCACAATTCTGTAGGGGTTGCGGAGCAAATATCTGGTACCGGTTTGAGCCAGTCCACACCCTTGAATCCTTCAATCTCCGCGAGATTTTCTTCTGCAGAAAGATGAAGAGACATGATAATTGCTCTACATCTTGCTTCTAGTCCCTTCTTATGTTGGTCAGCGTCGAAGTCACATGGTGATTGAAGGCTCTTGTAGTAGGGACTGTTCGTGTTTCGAGGTGGTTTGAAGTTCGAAGCTTGAGATACTTGGCTGTTAAATATTAGCAATGGCCAAACATGAGGTCTGATTTCTCACTTTTTGGAAGAGGTCATTTTCCAAGAGAGAAAGATGCCTCCAATTATCTGTCTTTTGGGGCACGGTAGGTACTAATTTTCTCCGCGATGGTGTCCTTTGGTCGGTACATCACAGTGCCACAGTTCCGCGAATGTGTGTCAGGAAGAACGGGTTCAGGGAAGAGAGTAAACTTTGGAGCTTTGAGATTTGAATTTTTGGTAATTTACTGAGTAACAGCTTGGGAAAGTTTCCCCATATACGTTTGCTGGAATATACTTAAGAATTGGGCGCAAGATCAGGATGAAGAGAAATCTTGCGAGATGGTGACTGTTTGACAGCAAAGGTTGCTGGGAGGTTGATAGGGAGATCGGGACGGGGAGCTAGGCTCGGCTGCAACCTTGTAATTATTGGCATAAAGATCGGCGAAGCAACGCTCCCGAAGTAGCACTCGGACCAACTTCCGGCACAAACGGTCGCGTTCTCCCCGGGATTGGGATGTCTCAGGTGGACGCCCGACAGGGTATTCACCCGCTTTCACGACTTTGTGAGCAGAGCCTTGGGATCTTCATAAACCCTTGGTATGAATCATCTTGGTGTAAATTATGTTACTACTGTATAGTGGAAATCAGTGAGACTCCTGGCAAAGGAGAAGATTCCAGAAGGAGACAAATGTCCATCACCGATAATTTGGCAAGGGCGGTTGCTCTCGAGAGCTGAGGGCTTTATACTACGTATCAGACCGAAAAGTTGTAGCGAGACAAGGTTGTGAAAGGGTGGCTTTGTTTACAGTCAGTCTGGTCTGTGCCAGCCTGGAATCCCCCTGTTTCGCTACAGCTTTTCGGCCAGGCTATACAAGCGACAACGCAACAGCAGCACAACCAATACGCCCCCTCCCCTCACAAGAAGGTTAGCCTAAGACCCCGCAGGAAACTCGCATTTCATCACTTCGCTCTTCAAGAATCTTCCCAGGTGCTACGATTAAGTTGTGTTGTTTTGCTGCGGGTAGATATTGCGAAGGGTCCTCCTGATTGATTTGAAGCAGTCCGGCAGTCCGGGACGATTTGACGTGGGTGTTGGTCTTGTCTTCGAAAGTAACCTTGCGATTGCGCTGTTATTTTTGCTTGAGTAGTGAGCTTCTGCTTGGAGGCACCAGCACAGAGTTTTCATTTGGTGGGATCTGGGGCGCGGTTTGCTCTTGAAACACAGCTGTTCGTTCGCCCTGTGGTTGTGGCGCACCTCGGCCTCTCTAACTCTTTGCTCTTGCGCATCAGATAGCGATTCGCCCTGTGGATTTTGGGGACCTTCTCACCAACTGGTTGCTCATCAGCAACATCTACAAGCATGGGACCGCCTCTGTGGTCTGCAATCTCGGCATCCTCAGGTGCTCGAGAAGGGCGGGACTTTTTGACTGCTTTCTTGCGCGGACGAGCTTGACTCTGCCGTTACTGAACACTCTCACCAACTTGTCTCTGCGCCACCAAAATCAATTCGCCCATTCGAACTGTAAGTTTATGCCACGCCTGTTGACGTCGATGCTGCTTACGTACGGGCAGTGGTCTTCCGATTGGCACCGCTTCATGGCCGACAAATCCATCCGAATGACTTGAAGTTCTTTGATGCTGCGCTTTTCCTGGCACCGCTTTGATCTTAGGCATGCGAAGTTCAGAGTCGTCAATTGCGCCAAAACCTTTTCCTCGCCGTACATGTATATCGAGTCTGCGGAAAGACTTCTTGCCGTTGGTCTTGGGGAGTGATTCTTCAAGTGATAAAGATACCTGTGAAATCGGGTCCTCGGGCAACCCTGTTGAGTTTTCTAAAAGATCAGCATTTATTCTAGCACACAAGACAAGAACATTACCTCCACTGGCGACAGCATCCCGGTCATCAAATCTCTCCGAGACGAGCAGAAGCTCATTATCAGGCAAGCTTCGAGTCTTCTTCTTTGGCCGAGTCGACTTTGTGGGTTTGCTTCTGTCCTTGGTCGATGCACGTTGGGATTTCTTCGACGCCCTTCGACCTTTTAACTCCTGTAATAATTCACCCCGAGCTTCTGCTTTCGGATTTCTGCGGCTTGTCCTCCGTTGCTTCTTTGGGGTTCGCTGCTCGAAGTCCTCCTCATCTGCTTCAATTTGGTTATGGAGGTCAAAGAGGTCTAGCGAGGCGCGATCTGGTGATGGTCGACGACGCTTAAGACTTCGGGAAGATGTGACAGTTTGCGACGGGCTTCCTTGAGCTGGCGTATCATCATCCTTCTCTCCCAGATGCAGAATTTCTCTTTCGATGTCATCGAGGTCTTGATCTTGGCCATTTCTGCTGAATTTGTGTTGTCAGTAAACAGGTATCTGAACTTGTGTAGTTGTGAATATAGTTGAAGAGTTAAGAGCAGGAAGGCACGGGAAGACTCACTGCTCAATATTGCCGTCAGACTCTGCAGGCTCGTCGTCCTCGTGTCCCTCTTCCGGTATTACTAGAAGATCTCCGTGATAAGTAATTCGCATGGCTGAGACGCCGCTTTTCGACTGAATATTGAGAACGACTTGTGACTTTTGTTGAGCCTTCTTGATACTCTCCTCTAATGTGACACTTTCCTCCCTCTCGACAAAACCTTGCGAATCACCCTGGGGGTCGTTGCGCTCTACTTCATTGACCCTATGAGGTTCTGAAGTGGACTTCTCGCCCTTTTGGTTAGGGCGGAGTGAAATCTTACGAGTAGCCCATCTAGATTGTTGCGTCGCAGGTCTTACCGGGACGAGCATTTGTTGGCGTTTTTTGTCATGTCTTCTGGTGACTGGCGTGACGATCATAGCTTGTTCAATACTCGCCTTCGAAACTGTGCATGGCAGCTTTTCGGGCAACCTCGTATTGGCGCGTTTGCGGTTCTCTTTTAAAGGTGCAGCGACGGATTGAGCTTCGACCGGTTGCTTGTCAATTTGCATCCCGGTTGTAGGAGCAACATAGTGATCAGCTTCGCGTGGAAGAGAAAAATGAATCGGTGGTGACCCTTCAGCGCGAGGAGTTTGTTCATCGGGGGATGAGGTAGTAATATTGGTGACAGTCCTGAGCTTTGTCGAGGTATAAGTCTTCAATTGACGGCTGCGTTGTTGGCGAGGTGGTGTCTCAAATCGACTAGGGGTTGAGGAGCCGGCTAAGTCGTACGCACGATTCTCGTTGGATGTCTTTCGCTTTACACTTGCCAGTTGAAGGACGCGATTGTGATAATACTCGAGCTGCTGGTCTGACGCCATGATGATTGGGAATCCAGGAGTCGTTGGGGTGAATCTCATGATGGTAACTTGATAGATTCCACCGCATCAAGAGTGGTGCACGACCACCACAAAGTAGGTAAGTTGTGAAGGTTGAGAGATGTTGACAGAAGGGAAAGTTACGATTTGGGAAGGCGCGATCCACGTGATCGCATCATCGGAGGAAGTGAAAGCTCAATTTTACCCCTTGAGCAAAGCATTAAGGATTTGGCTAAATTTATCAATATTGAATTAAAACCCTATGAAAACCCCATAAGAGAGCTCCTTTATCTCAAGCACAGAATGGATCTGCCATATGTACTTGAACAATCCTAATCCAGACAGGGTATCCAGTAACACTTTGGCTTCTCCAACAGTACCAGAGTATGTAATCCTGACTCGTGAACAACGCCTGAAGTGCAAAACGAGTGTATAAACAGAAATCGTGCCTACTGCATGCCAACCATCCCGCTCAAAAGACGTTGAAAACGTACGGAATCATGGCGCTGTTCTTCGGTTAGCATTGCTTATTGCACATGGAACGAAGGAAACAACATACCCAATAGCCAAAGTCGCACTAAGACCAATCAATGCCCGAGTCTTGACTCTCTCCTTCTTGAGCTCCGATTCAACCTTGACTTTCTTTGCTGGCGCAGCTTCTTCAGCTCCCTCTTCCTTCTCCTCATCCTCCTCGATCTCCTCTGCTTTCCGCTTTTTGGAGCTTTCACCGTTCGCGTTCTTCGTAGCTGCCTCAACCATTTCTTTAGCCTTAGCAATCATGGCCTCCGTATCTTCTGGCAGTGGCAACTCTGGTGACCCGACAGGCATCTCAACTTCCACGTGTGTATGAGTCGTCTCGACGTCGCCCTTGACTTCTACGTCCGTGTCAACGTTGACTCTGACCACTGGTTCTTCCTTCACCTCAGGCTCCTGCTTTTCAGAGGTCGGGGTGTCAGGCTCAGCCGCTGCTGCTGCCTTCAACGCCTTCTGGAGGTTCTTGCTTGTAACTCTGGCAGACGGTTCTTCTGATGTCGCTTTGGCAGTCTTTCGTGAGCGTGTTGATCCGGCAGTCTTTCTTGGCGAAGCAATCTTGCTAGGAGACATCGATCGGCGAGGACGCCCGCGACTCGGCGTTGGAGCAGCCAGAGCTTCTTGGGGCAAGAGAAACGTTGGTGGTGACTGAATGCTCTTGGGCGATTGATCCTTCGTGGGGTTCACCTCGATAGGCGCATTGTCCAAGAGTGCCCTTATCCATGGAAGAATTTGGTACTCTTCTGCAAGCTCAAGAGCATGGTGAGGCGGGATCCAAACATTTCCAGCGGTTTCGTCTGTGCTTGTGGTCTCGAGGCTCTTGATGTATTTGCGCTCCATCTCTTCCTCGGCAACCTCGGCGTATGGGAAAGTCGCCTTGAACATGCCTGTAGCACTGATGTATCCGTCGTGGCTGCGCCGCATGAGAAAGTAGGACGCAGGCGAAGGTTTGAAGATGCCAGACATTATGCCCTTTGGCAGAGGAGCTCGAAGGTGGGCGTAGTCGAACGTACCCAAATTCTTTGGCTTGGTGGAGTTGGACGTTCCGACTTGACCAGCTTTCACCGCAAGATCTGTTTGACCAAGACGGCGGCGCGCGACGAGGATATCATCTATATCTATCATCAGCAATGTGGACGGCGGTCGCGCAATTGTCGCGTCTTACAGCTTGGTATCTCCTCGGTCATGAGAGGGTTGACCTTCGCGGGAAGGTGTCGATTTGGTGCCATCGTATGTTTGATCGCAACAGCAAATGCTCAAAGCAAGAGTATTTGGTTGATGTCGTCAAGAGCGATGACAACGGAGGTTCTCGAGGATGATGTATTATGCCGCACTCTAGTTTCTGTGCAGGTTCACGTTAGATCAGACTGAATTCAATGTTGAAGTATACAATATCGGCGCATTGCCTCCTCCGATATGGGGCTCTCGAAACTCACCTATTATCACTAATGCGCCTTGGTGGTGAAAGGAGAGAAGGCGCGATGAGGTGCGCTAACCGTATAACGTGTCGCACAAAAAAGATATCGACTCCACGGGTTCGTTGCACCGGGAAGGAGAGTGAGCTCTAAGAAGCTGGATAGCGATAAGAGAGCGAGCAGCGACGCGATACAAAAACCGGTGTCCCAAGGATTGGGGGTATTGAAGGTGTGCAATCCCTGGAGGAGATTAATGATTTGAGGATCCGTTTTTGACAACGAGGCTATTCAATTCGGAGGCTGGGGTAGATTTCGTTACTAACGAGCAGGGGCGGACCTTCCCGAATTAGGTATCACGATCATCCAATCACAGACTGAAAGATTATGTCTCTCGCGGAGGTCGAGTTCTAAAGTCGTTATGGAAGGCTGAGATTCTTTTACCTATCTGAACTCCTAGTATTGAAATCGCGCACTTCTGCAGAAAGTGTTTTGAGATGATGCGACTTTTACCCCTTTTTTGATGATCACGTGACCGATACCCTGCTTCACTCAAATTCGAGACGTGTCTGTGCTCGCCATTTTAACTTATCACAACACCGGAAAGCCTCACCAATGAAGCTATCTGCTCTTGAACTTGAATAGTATCCCCCGGATCGCTGGTGGGTAGCACCAACGGTGCCGGCAGCTGTAGCAAGATCGGCAACTCCATATTGGACCTGCCTTTCTCTCAAGCCGTACGATTGGCAAAGAAGATCCATGGGACATGAATTAGACTTCAAAATGCCGCAACTCAAACGCTCCGTTAACATCGGCAGTTGGAGGGATGCCCCTTTTCGAACCACGTGACTCGTCAGAATTCTCTACCTCAACCGCATTGAGTAAATCAAGTCTTTGCATGATATCTTTCCTTTTTCTGATGTCATTGAATTGCAGAAACTTTCTACAAAAAAGTGCCGTCGATTCCCTCCCCTTGTCTGGAATTTCACTTGTTCTAGAACTGCTGCCCGCGGGATGGACCTGCATTTGAAAAGCGGTGACAGGGATTCTGTCAAGAAACCCCCACCACAGGATTCGATACGCCAACGAAGCAAAGAGAGCGAGATCCTTTCATCCATCAACGTCCTGTCTTCAGTCTTCAAACAATCTTATCCTATCGGACCACTGCAGTTTGAGAAGGCAATATAATCAAGTCGGAAACTCGTGAGTCTACTTCGTATTCATCCAGCCCTCTCTCTAGCACACCGTTTCAGACCCCGCCAACATAAACATCAGCAGCTTCTTTTGATTGTTTTACCATCTACCAAGACGAAAAGCATTCTAACGCAACCTAGAAACAGTTTAGAACCAATTGAGAGAGATATCCGCTAAGATGTCTAACAACGAGGAGCTTCTGCCTGAGCAGACGGAGGGGTTCAAGGTTGGAGAGAAGAAGACTATTGATGAATATCATCAGATGGGTACGTCCTATTTTTCTCTGGTTCGATCTATCTTTCCGTTACTCATCCAAATAATCCCTCTTTTACAAGCCAGAACAAACTACTGTCCAGTTGCATTCGTTCTTGGCTCTACAGCACAGTTTTTGGAGAGACTGGAGAAGCATATCGGCATTGCACTACACGCCACTACTTATGAAACCGTATTTTGATGATCCAGAGCTTTTGTTGGAAGTTTATCAATGGCTTTGTTCCTGTTCCCTGAAATCAAAAGTCTCTTTTTTGTTATGCTGAGCAATTGGGTATCAATGGTCACGGCAAGTGTTCAATGGCATGGCACCTCAACTTGGCTTGGGATCGTCTTTTCTACCTACAAAGCTGTCCATCTCAACCCTTCCCAAAATACAAAGAACTCATGAAGTTCCTCACTAACACCCCACCCCAGACGCCAACGACGAGTCCCTAAAGCGCTACAAAGAGTCCCTCGGACTCGGCGGTGGCGGCAAGGATCTCTCTGACCCCAACGACCCCCGCCACTGCATCATCCTCTCCCTGACAATGAACACCGCTGGCCGCGATCCCGTAACAATCGACCTCTCTGCTCCCGGTGCTCTCGAAACTTTGAAGGACCATCCGTTCAAGATCAAGGAGGGAGCCAAGTTCACTATGGAGACGAAGTTCAAGGTCCAGCATCAGATTTTAAGTGGGTTGCATTATGTGCAGATTGTTAAGCGGAAGGGCATAAGGGTTAGCAAGGATCAGGAGATGCTTGTAAGTACTCCATGTTCTACGTCAAGATCAAATCCATGGCGGTGAGACTCATGTATACTGATTTTAATACAGGGCTCATATGCTCCCAACACTGACAAGACACCCGAATACACGAAGCGCTGTAAGTTTGATTTCATGAATCCGGTTCCATGAGAGGTGCTAATATCACCGTAGTCGCTGAGGAAGATGCACCATCTGGAATGCTCGCTCGTGGCCATTACAATGCAGTTTCTACCTTTGTTGATGATGACCACAAGACGCATCTTACCTTCGAGTGGTCCTTCGACATTGCCAAGGACTGGTAGATGATTTCTCCTGAGGAGATTCTGACTTGCTTCGAGGCTAGGGCTGGATGTCTAGCACAGGACGGATTTGTGAGATACTTTTTCCATTCAAAATTTACGGGATATTGAGAGAAGTTCTGATGGCAGGACTATATGACCGAGACACGATGATGATGCATACGGCAGGCTTTTTCTTTATTTCTTCTTGCTCTTCACTCTCATTCCTGTATCTACAAGAAGTAATCAGGCAGCGTACTCCCATCCGCAACCTTCTCCTGCCCACCCTGCTGCGCATCACCCTTATGCAAATCATTCTCCGGCGCCGCCGCAAACACATTAAAGAATCTCTCCCCTGTATCACTTACTTCCAACACACTCGCCATGTTTCCACACCGGTAGCAGTAATTCGGTGCACTCCACACAGTACTAAGCCGATCATCGTAGAGGACTTGGTAGCCTTCTTGGCACAGCTGGTGGGCGCGCAGGATGTGCGACATGTTGTTTACTTCGAGGAATTTCTTGACTACTTGGGCGCCAAAGGTGTAGCCTGCGCCCCGAGGGGAGAGGGAGAATTCGTCGCGTTCGGAATCGGGGTCCGACCAGACAAGGTCGGCCATGGGGCCTTCGTGGGGGATTTCGCGGAAGCGGTCGATGATTTTGATTTGGTCGATGGAGTGGATTGATGGAGAGAGACCTGTGGCATATACTATCAGTTGCTGCCCCATTCTAGATTGGCTAGCAAATTGCACGTACCTCCGTGAACGCAGAAGATCTGGTCATTGATGACAACACTCAATGTAAGGAAATCGAACATATCCGTAAAGTAATGCCAAACATTCGCATTCCCATATTTTCTTGAGCACTCCGTATAAAATCCGTATGACTGTGTAACTCCTCTCGATTCATGGTTCCCTCGAATCAGGTGCACGCGATGTGGGTATCGAAGCTTTAGACAAACAAGTAGAGAAATCGTTTCCACGCTGAACATGCCTCGATCAACATAATCTCCTGCGCAATGATCAGTATGATTCCTGAGCGCTTGCAAAACTCAGATGCTAGCAAGCAGACGCAGCAAACAGTGGTCTGCTTACCCAAGAAAAGGTAATTCGTATCCGGGCACCATCCTCCTATCTTGAAGATCTCAATCAAATCGAAGAATTGCCCATGTATATCTCCAACCACTGTGACAGGTGCTTGCACATGCACAACATTGCTCTCTTGCATTAGCAGCTCCTTCGTTTTCGCGCATATTGCTTCGATGACGGATTCGGCGAGGAGGTTCTTCTTGTAGAGGCTCTCAATGCATTGATCAAGGTCGACAGAAGCTGCAGAAGAATGATATCAGCTTCCAGGAGCATCAGAGAGATTTGAGGGAATTCTGGGCTTACAAGGCAGGCCGGGCATGTTGCAAACGTGCAAAGTTTATCTTGGGGAGTTGGCTCTTGCGCGTACGGTATCTTTCAGAGTTGATTGTTGACGCAACAACATGGTCGCTTGAAGTTCAGCTCTAAGTCATAGCAAAGAAAATCAAGGATGTGAAGCGTCGACGAAAAGTCGGAGCGTCAGTTATCTATCATGGGGAGGATGAGATATTTGAAATGCGATGAACGATTATCAAGAAACGCCCGTTGCCCCTGTTCTCGCGTATCCACCCATTTTCACGTGGCGTTTTGTGCCGATCTTGCCTCAATTTCTACCCGTAGCTTTAGCGTATAATCCTTGCTGGCCCAAATCACACTTTCTCTTCCGCTCCCATTGATTTTTGTCCTCACGTTATCCCAACTCTATTTTTCACTTTCCCACTCTCCCGTTCTCCTGACATTTCGAGTTCCTTCTCCAGTTACAACTTCAGAGTCACTCCTTTGCATCGAACGAGTTGAATTCATTGCTTTGCTTCTTCTTTACTGAATTTTCGAGCTCTACGTGAGCCCCGTGCTGCGAAAAAGCTGAGGCTAAGTGCCTGAGTGTTGTCAACGGCCGACCACAGAATACGTTTCACAACGTCTTAACTCCATTCACCGCAACAGCGCTTTTACATCAACGCTGCTCTTCTGCTTCACCCGATCAAAACAAAGCCGCCAAATTCACTTATTTGAGCGTCGCTTCTGTCGCCTCGAGCTCGTATCTTCCCGTCATCCGTCTTCTCCCCCAGACTCAAGGGCGCCTCGTTCTGATGACTCGCTGAGACCTCTCCAGCATTGGCAAGGTCGAAAACTGGCCTCCAGGAAATCAAACTTCTTGTTGCGCCTTCCAGAACGGCAATATGTATCATCCGCCAGGTCCACATACCGGCCCGCCTCCAATATGCTTTAATTGCAGTAAGGAGGGCCACTTTGTAGTGGATTGTCCAGAGCCCAAGCGTACAAATATTGGGTAAGTCGAGTTACGATTACATCGAAGCTCTTCATTTTCGTTTTCACTTTTGCTTTTGCTTGCCGAGACGATCTCACTGAGACTAACGATGACTTAGTGGTCCGCCTCCTGGTGCTCCTGAACCAAACCCATCAAATTGGAGTTATCCAGCAAGTCAGGCACCTCGATGGGCCAACGGTCCTAATATGGCTGCTGTTGGTGCCACAGTGACACATTATCCAAAGCCTCCTCCTGTTGTCACAAGATATGCCGTTCCTGGGCAACCTCCACAATATGGCAATTCACCTGGCTCCTATGGTCCATCTCCAACGGCACCGCCATATCAGCACCTAGGCTCTGCTCCTCCTGGTCAATCTTATCCACCGCCATCACAAGGCTCCTATCCACCTCCACAGTATGGGGGTTCGGTCCCACCCTACTCTCAAAATCATCCCCAACAATCTTACAGTGCTCCATCACCAAATTCGCAGTATGGCCAGGGATATCAGGCATCACCACAAAGCCAGTATTCTCCACCCAGTGGTCCTCCTCAATATAACGGCCCCCCTGCGCAACAATATGGTCCTCCTGCTGCACAATATCAATCACCGGTCAGCCAATATCCACCACGAAATGGTAGCTATAGTGGACCGCCGCCGCCGCAATGGAACAACACGACACCAGTTTCTGCTTCATCTCCCTTTACACCTCAGGAACAGCTGAATCAACGGCGTCGAGATCCTAACAGTCAGAGAGAGTACTCGGGAACTCCTAGCAAACAACCGCCACCCCAGTCAGCCCCTCAAAATGAATATGGACAAGGCTCTGATGGACATCAGCGAACACCGCAAACTCCTGCATCTGGCTTCAACCCCAATGGACCAACTACTCCTTTACAAAATTCGCCTGCTACTGGATCATATTTCCCATCCAACCCCAAGAGTGCCAGTGCATCAGTAGCTTCGAGTCGTGCTAGCACTCCCTATGGAAGATATGGATCTGTCTCTAGTAATTCCGGAAAGCAGAGAGCACCATCGGTATCAGCCAAATCAAGCCCAGCCACTCCTACTGTGCAAGTCTCGGAACCAATTTCTTTGGCCGAGGAGGCGGCATTTAAGGAAGCAGCAAAGGAAGCAGCAAAGGAAGCGGCGAAGAGGGAAGCCGAAGAAGGTGAAGAAGGCGAATACACGGAGGAAGATTTGTTGCAGGAGCAGTTCAATTGGGACTACAAGAAGATTTTCAAAGAACCCGAACCAACCGAGAATGTTGCTCTCTCTCAACCCTTATCATACACATACAACGTAACTCCAGTCCCTCTCATGGATCCTAGATGGACCGGTTCGGTCTCGAGATACGCAAGAAAGGATAACTTGAAAGAATACTTGAAACCCATCCGGAACCAGCCGCAGTGGGATTATTTGAAAGAAGATCCTGCGTTCTCGGATAACAAGTTGGAAGGTCCGCTGATCCCATTGAGCGAAGTTCGCACTTGGATGGCGCAACGACATGGCATTGATGAGGCCCCCCAAGTTACTGAAGAAGTCGTTGAAGAACCTTCTACAACTTCCCGAAAGCGAGCGTGGTCTGAGGAGCAAGAAGATGTTGACAATCAGATTCAACTCGAGGCGTCTATTGAGCAGAACGAGGAGAAACCAAACAAGCGGCAAAAGAATGACGAGACTGTCGAAGAGGATTGCATTGTTGTCGATACATCGGGAACACCGGCTCCTGGAACACCAATCATTGGAAGAGCTGGTACCCCAACGTTTGGTGTTGCTGATGATGTCTGGGCTCCTGAGCCAGGCGAAGCAGCTTCAGCTCCTATGGATCCAACAGAGGCATTACTTGCGTCTCTAGGAGTATCAGGAGCCCCCAAGCCTGTGCGCGAACAGTCAAACCCACCTACTTTGGTTGCAGCCGAAGGCCACTATGGAACCTCGCCTTTTGGCAGTATTCCACATAGCATGTCTCCTCAAGCTGATCCGTCTCGTAATGGTACTCCACACAACAGTTCGATTCAAAACATGCCTCCTCAGGGATCGCAGGGATCTCCACAAGGACCTCGCGCGCAAAGCAATCCCCCTTATGGTAATCCTCAATACAATACACCTCAGCAAGGCAGCCCACCAAATAGCAACCCTTATGGTGTTCCTCCACAACCTGCTCCGTACAGTAACCATGGACTGCCGACGTATAACAACAATATGCCTCCTCAACCTACTCCCAACTACGGACCCCCACAACAGTATAGTACTCCTTATAGCAATCCACCTCCACCACAGCGCCAACCTTCTTATGGCAACAATCAATACGGTCCTCCACAAGGCCCATACCTGCAGGGTGAGTATGGTCCCCCACAAAACCAGTATCCACCACAAGCTCAATATAATGGCCCATCCAACAACCAATATGGTCCTCCGCAACCTCAATGGAACGGTCCACCACAGGGTCAATACAACGGTCCACCACAGGGTCAATACAACGGCCCACCACAGAATCAATATGGTCCACCGCAGAATCAGTATGGTCCTCCACAAGCTCAGTACAACGATCCGCCACAAGGCCAATATGGCCCACCCCAGGTTCAATGGGGACCGCCACAAGGCCAGTACGTCCCGCCTCAGCAATATGGTCCGCCACAAGGCCAAAGTAACAACGGCTATCCGCCTGGTCCTCCGAATCAAGGACCTCCACAATATGGAAATCCTGCTTGTGCACAACCCCCTCAAGGTCAACCTCCACAAGCTAATCCTCAATATGCTCCACAACAAGGCAATCCAGCTTACCAGCCGTTCAATAACCAAGGCAATCAGCCACCTCGCCAAGACTCCGGATATGCCAGTGCGCGTGGATCGTACAGTAACAGTTCTGGTCCCAATGGTTTCAGCAGCGGTGGGCCTCCTCAACAAGGACCTCAGCAAGCGCAACAGCAGGTGAACGGAAGCAATCAAACTTCTAAACCACGGACGGATGGGGGCGATGACACACCTTCTCCTAACGACCCTACGGTGAAGGACTCTGAAGTTACTGTGGAAAGCGACGATGGCAAGGCCAACGAACCAGTTGAATCTCCATTATCTCCAACATCAGCAGAGATTCTTGGTAAATTGACCCAACCCAGCAAACCTCGCAAGATCATCCGTGTCATCAGTGGAAAGAACAAGGATCCAAACCGCCAAGCTGATGACTCGCCGGCAAAGAAGTTGAAGAGACCTGCACCTGTCGTTGCAGAAGCTTACAGGTACGCGAAAGTATATGAGTCCTCAACAACACATTCTGACCTTGTTATAATAGTCGTCGTTGGTGAAGAGGGTATTCGCATCGATCGACCATCACACTCGAAATCCATCGAACCTCATCGCAAGCCGCCTGTAGTGTTGCAGTTGAACTACTCCGGCATACCACAAGCCTTCAAGTTGTCGGTTGCGCTATGGTTATTTTCTTTCTCTGTAAAAATAAGATTACAAGCATTGGCGGAAGATGGGGATGGTGCATGGAGTTCTTTCACGTCGTTAGGGCCACTCAGATTCTGCATTTCAGTCAGGCCTACTCAGTTGGTTTTTGTACAAGTTGATGATACTGTTCGCGCATGAATTGCCTTTGCCATCAGGTTGGCTACACAGTAGAGGATGGATTCTAGATCCCGTCCTTCCTCCGCCTCTGTATTTTGCCAGGGCCAGATCCACACCCTCTCGACGTATGATAGGGCACATCAGATAGTAATAGGCCATACAAGCTTTGGCTGATAGTTTTCCATGTCAGAGCTTCTTTTCTGGCTATATTAGTGTACCGAAATGTTGTTCTTGTGACTCGCTCCCGATTCTTTTCATGACGTGTACGTGCAACAATACAAAATAATGAATGCCTCCTAGTTCGGGCTCAACATTTATAATGTAAATTCGCAGGCTCGCAGCCCAGCGTTGCTGCTCTCATTCAACAAGTCTATCGTGCTCAGCTTCATCGTCGCTTTCCTCTTCTTCTGAAACTTCCTCGCTAGATTCTTCCTCCTCGCTCTCTTCCTCAGCGTCGTCATCAGTCTCTTCCTCCTCGCTTTCTTCTTCGGCTTCCCCTTCAGCCAACCAGTCATCAAGTGTTTTCTCCTTTCCCCCAGAGGCGGCTCCAAAACCATTAGTCTTTGATGGTGATCCCGCAACTCCCTTGCTATCTCTAACAGCACTATCTAGTCTCTCTCCAGCTGGCATAACGCGCTTCTCATCCCATTCCGCTTTACTCAGATCGGGCTCTCTCAACGCCGGATCCGGCTCCCGTCCGTCTTCGACCCAATTAGGTAACGCCTCGTAGCCTCTCAAACCATGTAAGCCGCCGTCTTCGCCGACCACGAGACTTGCTGATCCGAGCATGAAGCCGGTACGTGATTCGGAGGGGCTGGGCGTGTGAGGCACGGGCTTAGGGGCCAGCAGCATGAGGCTTGCGAGTTGGGTAGAGGATGGGACAGCGAGGAGAGCTTTGTAGAGTCTTGTGCGGTCGCGGAGGTCGTAGGAGGTGTCGTAACGTGCTAGGAGTAGGATATAGTTCCAAAGAACGACAATGGGGTGGTCGGGTTCTGGTGGTGGGTAAGTTTGAGAAGGGGAGTTGAGCTCTGCAAATCCTTCGTTGCCTACAGGTGAGTAGTCCTGTGATGGTTCTGGGATTGAAGTGGGTTTTATGATTTTTGCGCCGAGATCTGAGCGGTTGAGGTGGTGAAGATAAACTTTTGCTGCTAAGAGAACGATCTGCAACTTCGCTGGTTCGGCTTCATCTGCAAAGCCTTTTGCGAGGATTCGAAGCACATCTGGAGCAATGTTGTTCTCCCCATCGATACCGGCGAACTCTCCCACGAGCCAGATTATGGTTGCTCGTGCATGAGGATTCGTTGCTGTGTCGAGGTTCTTTGCTAATCGAATAACGGTATTCGTATGGGATCCTGGATCCTGTTGAATCAGGTGTCTGATTACCGTTAAGGACTCTGCTACCAAGTTTCCATCCAAACTGGTAATCTGCTTCAAGAGAAGACGCAGACATCTCGCAGATGTCCTGGTATCACTGGTCGCACACCTCCCAATAGCTCGCACCGCTTCTCGAACAAGTTCTTTATCAGAACCTTGGGAGAAGTGTTCAAGCTCATTGAGAATGAGACTTTTGATATAAGGATCGCAATGCGGGAAGATCAGCGTCAGGAGTTCCAGCTTCAGCTCCCAGATTTGTGGTGGGTCTGTAGAATGTACTAGGAAATGAGATGCGTATTTGACAAATGATTGTGGCTGCGTGAGACACACCGAGACGATGTTGTAGAGTGCGATATGCTGGATATCTTGCGGTGATCGGAGTAATGCTATTAAGGGGCCGATAGAGAGGTTGATGTATTCTTGCGTCCCGAGATTCACGCAGCATCGTGCTACTGCTACCACGACGGCAGAGTTTCGACTTTGGAGGAGGGGCTTGATGCTTTTCAAGAGGAGCTCAAGGTCTGGATCCAAGACCTCAACCGTTTCTCCAGTTTCTTCTTCATCACCCTCTTCATCCCCGTAGAATCCCTTCGATCCATTGCTCTTCGTCACTCGCCGTGTCCTCCTAGGGAAGCATTTCCTCGCATATATCGTCATCAACCTCAGCGTCACCAGCTGGCTCCACTCATCCATATCCACCAGCTTCTTCACCAATCCTCTATAGTGCTTATGAATGAGATCGATCCTGTCCGGACAAATCTCCATGAACGCCTTGACCGCCGCACCTGCCACATAGTACTGCTTATCCCCCAACAAGGTCGACAGGTATTCCAGTAACTGAGGAAGTGTATTTGGATCCAGCCTATAGCATTTCGGTATTGCCAACGCAGCAGCCTTCCTTACATACGCACTCATGTCTCCCAGGCCTTTTTTGATGGCGAGAGAGACGATTTGGCTGATGACTGGCACTCTGATTCCTGACATGGTCTTGAGAGCCAGTGCTCGTACTTGTGGGCTGCCATCTGAGAGGGATTTCTGTATAGTATTGATGGAGAGGAGGGCGAGGTCGGGTTCTTGTTCGGCATGGTTGAGGAGGTAGATATAGACTAGCTTTTTGATTTCGATGTTGGGGGAGGCTACGTTCTTGACAACGGAGGAAAAGAATGGGAGACATGGCTGGGAGCGGTACATCATCTGTAGATTCCACATATCAGCACAATGTTCCTGTGACCCTTGGAATGTTCGAATCCAGCCATGCATCCCCTCCCCTCCAAGGTCTAGCGCACATACCGAGATGACCTTTCTCAACCCATCCAGCACTTCTCTATCATTCCTGCTATCAAGAAGCTTCTTTATTTGCGCTGCCGGCGGTGTCTTCGTGGAGCTACGAGAGCTCCTCGCTGCTTGGGCAGCATCGAGGGTCAGGTCTCGAGCTGTGGTATACGTCAGCGTCTAGTCACATAGACAAACAGATCTTCTTGGGGAAATCCAAAGACATACCGCTTTCCAGCACACTGGAGATTCTAGATATCGACTCCATGGGGGATCATGAAGTGTCGAGGCGCATGGTCATGGAACTCGAAGGTCGTGGTGGGGCTAAGCGATTGCACCCTTGTTAGGACATAGTTTTGCAATCCAAAGCATCACATCATGTCTTGAAATGTCTCGAGTCCGAAAATATCAAATATTCCGTCTTATGTATGGAAATGACTACGGCTTCGAGCTATGAGTGTCTCTAATTGATCTGCATTAACATCCAGCACTAATGTTACGATCCAACAGTCCACCTCACGATACCTATCGATCTATCTTCTCCCAACCGAAGCATCGCGCACGCGACCACTCGTTCAATCGCTCAATCCATCAGAGACATCGAAGTCACGAGGGTAATGTCCCCAAGTCCAATCGCACTCCCACCAGCGCTCCCCTCCGAGCTCCTTGAGTATGTTCTCGCCCACCAAGCCTACCCCACCACGATCCTAATCTGCCAACCCCGCGCGACCTTCCTCTCCTCCCTCCTGAAAGCAGTCAAGCTCAGTTCACCTCGCCCACCATCACCTCCTCTACCCGACCCTGACCTCGACGTCCTATCTAACCCCATTCCTGAAGCATTAGCAGAGCGACATCCACTCACCATACCGACCCTCAACCAAGTCGCGGTATCAAGGCATATAAAACTGGTCTTCATACCCACTGTCACCCATTTACGCGCGTATCTAGCTGTCTTCCCCCCTCCTGAAACGAAAGAGACACCTCCGCAGCAGGAGTGGCATAAGAAGGGGGAAAATAAGCCATTGCTAGTTGTGTACGGTATGGTGGGATTGCATAAGGATACGAGTGAGTGGAGTGCGCAAGGACTGGGGAATAGCTTGGCGGGATGCGTGGAGGTCGGCGTGAGAGGAGGGAGGAACGTTATCGTCATTGAGGAGAGAGCGGTTGAGGACGGTGATGATGAAGGAGGCGGAGAAGAAGTCGGCGATAAGAGAGAGGATGAGAGAAGGAGGAAGCCACTTTGCGGGGTGTGGGAGGAGAGGGTCCCCATGCTGAATGGGAGCGTGAGACGGGCTGGTCTGGAGAGTGATGAAGGAGGATGGAGTGGAAGGACTGTGGAGGTTGGGAGAATATTGGCTAGGTGGTTTAAGTTTAGGAAGGGCGGTTGGGACAATGAGGAGCCAGCTTGATTGCGAGCTATTACTCTTGTAGAAGGATGTGTGATTGAAGGTCATTATCATGCTATATCAACTGGTATACCCAACGCCAATTGCTTCCGCCGTTGTTGTCCTCCGCCCATAGCCAGCCATACTCCGAACAAGAACACAAACAAGCTCAAATTGATTGCTCCATCTCTGTGATGTACAATTTGATGTGTGAATCCATTTTCAGGAACTCATCATGTGCGCTGTGGATTTCGTTCTCGATGTTTTCCTTCAAGTCGGCCATCTGAAATGTGTTAGTGCCCGTATCAGTAACGAGAATGGAGACCGGCATACCTTCTTCTCTGTCTGCTCTATTCTGACTCTCCTTCTCTCCATATCCTTGCTCTTCTCGGCTCTCTCTTCAGTCAACTTCCTATGCACAGCTCTCAATTCCTCCATTCTCTCCTTCGCACTCATAGCCTTCTCCTTGCTACCCTCTCTCAGCTTGTCTGTACGCTCCAACCACTTCGACAATTGACGCTGCAATAAACCCTCTGTACGCTCCACTTCCCGGACGTTGTTTCCTCTCTCGCCCAGTGCATCTCGTTGTCGTGCAATTCGGATGTTCTCTTCTTCTTCCTTCGCTAATTCAGCAGATATTTCTTCAAGCAATTTCGTACATGAAGCGACGTCCGAGGAGACAACAGAGAAGGTATCGGTCGAGGTTTGAAGGGCGCGAGCTCGTCTGTCCAGGGTATCGATTTGTGCCTTATCAGCGTTCAGGGCATTGCTCAATTCGGTCAACGATGCTTGGAGCGCTGCAGGTGATTGTAGAACGTAAGGCCGTAACTTCGAGCTTTCCTGTCGGAGTGCAATCGTCTGAGCAGTCTTATCCTCCAAAATGGCAGTCTTCTCTGCCTTCTCTGCCTTTGCGTTCTCGAAGCGTCGAGTAAGTCTCTCCTGATTCTGGCGCAATTCCAACAGTCGTTTCTTCAGTTCCTCATTCCGCTTGACTTTCTCTTGAACTTGCGCTTCCATCGCCTTTTTGTTCGCTCTCATCACCTCCAAACGTGCTTCGTTCTCTTGGTTCTCAACATACAGTTGCTCAATCTTAGCCTTTGTTGTCTCCGCCTTGTTGAAATGCTCATCGATGACAGCAGTCTGACTTTCTCGGAAGCGCACAAAGTTGATGATATAGGAAAAGATCTTGACCAGTCGATCGTGCGTCGGCTTGTACAGGTCCTGGAACGAGAAGTCCGTGATACCGCACTCAATCAAGAGCTTTCGTAGACTGACATAGAAGCCCATAAGGTTGCGCGCCTCGCCTGGTATGATATCCATATATTCTCCGCAAATGTCCTCGGCAGCAGCGCGCATAGCTGGCTCGACGGTTTCGCGCGTAGCGTTCATCAGAAGCTCTGCGAACCATTCGAAAATCATTTGAATTTGGAGGGGATTCGGCTTTTGGAGATCTGCGACTGAGAATGGTACACCAATATCGCTGATGCATCCTACGATCTCTTTGTCAGGCTGCTTCAATCAGTTGCTTTACTCGAAGAAGTGAGGAAGGGCTGTTACCAGGCGCATGAATGCATCGTTATCCTCGTCTTTCTTTTTGCCGCGATTCTGCTGTTGAGAGCTGGGAACCATGCTCATTCGAGGGTTGTAGGACATAATGAGAAAATCAAAAAGTTATTGTCTGCAGAAAATTTGGTTCTATTCTGGTAAAGTTGAAGTTGGCGGTCGTCGCATGGACGAAGTAAACATTGGAGTAAACACTAAAATGCATGGATGCCTTGTGGCGCTATAAGGCATCATTAACATCACGTGCCTGGATAGCTTTCAACTCCAAGGCTCCAGAAATTACGCCCAGTATGCAGGTAAAAGATCAAAGTTGATTATTCAAAAAGTACATGATGAATAAGTATATTCCCAGAATTGATTCTGCGGGATACGTTATAGGTAATCACTCTGCATCCATAATCCGATATCAGGTGACTTATTGCCTGTTTCGATCCGCTGAAGTTTCAGGGAATCAGAAAACCGTTATCCATAACAGGAAATAATGAGAAGAGAAATAAAGATTATTCCTAATAATAGAAGAGCAATTGCATATTACTCCCATCTCTGGAGTATTCGGCGTTGCCGAGCTATAGAGAAAGTCCAGTCCAGGAACGGTCCTCACCTCCTCTTTGCTTCGCACAAGGAATACTCCGTTGGACTCGGCTCCCCATTTTCGCCAATAAGGTTAGCAAGCTGCTGCAAGGAAGGAATTATTTCTTCTGAAATACTTTCTCCATGAGCTTCGAACCCCACTTATTGTTTATCGGTGCACATACTGTCTATATACTTCTCCGTATTCTTAGATCTCCATATTGCATCGTGGCTGAACGACGCAACTCGTATCTGAAAGTATCAATTCAGAGTCTCCATTTCTTCGCAGCCTTTCACAACTGAAACTCCAGCTCGTGAAAGGTGGACCCGGACGTTGTGCTTCTCCGTATTACCGTACTCCTACTTCTCGATGACCTTGCGTTATTTGTCACCAGAGAGAACTGGAAAGGAGATCTAACAAACCACCGCCACGCACTCAACTCACCCCGCAGTGGAACCTAACCCAAAGACAAGGGTTCACGAAAACGACCAGGAATCAGCACGTCATATTACACCAAACGCGCCCTTGTGCTTCTCTTGAGCAACCTCTCTTCAGTCTCCACACCACCTTCAAGCAAACAGATGTTTTTGTCGAATTGACCCACGCCCTGGGATGCATGCAGGGTAAGCTGCGATCTGAAATCGCTAACTGTGACTCAAAAGCAATCTCTTAGTGATCGTTTTGTACCTTACAGGCAGTGCTGCTGCGGGCGGCTCCCACAGCTCCAGAGATCCATCCTGCACGCACCCTCTATGATTCCTCACAGATGATTCCATATCAGGTCTTGACTATCAATTTCCAGGAGAGACGTTGTCAAAACCTAATTTCAACAACACCCTGATCAATGTCCAGCCTTTTCTATCACTTTCCCATCCCCGGGTATCCGTGGAACGTCATGTAAGATTATAATCATGTCCGTTGCTCACTTTGTGTCCGCTCCCTACTCGGCGGCGTCAAGGAAGTGAGTTATTAATGATGAGGTCACGCTTGCCCGTCTTTGGCGTGGGGGGCTCTAGTACGCCTGTTTGAGGACGCCATCGCTGACTGCGGGGCGAGATTCCTGCATTCCATTGTCCATTTCAGGTACGAGATGGTCCGCTGTCGAACCATTCATGCCACACAGGAGCGAGTTCCGTACGCCGTTCCTGTTGATTCCTCAGCTAGTCTTGATAATCCAGGCTCAAATGAGGCGTTCTGCATACTCACAGGAAGGAACCTCCTTTCGCTCTTTCCACATCGATGCACGGAAACTATAATTACTAGTGCCTTGCATTGTTGCTCATCATCAACCATTTGCTATATACACAATTACCCCAGATTTCGCATTTACACATTTCAGTACTTCGATTTCTCTTTCAGAGCATCACAAAATGACGATTCCCTGCGCCTCGAACAGCGCTGCTGAGGTCGTCGGAGCCAGGCCAAAGGTCTTGAGCTCCAAAACGGCTCGGAATTTGGAGGATCCTTCCAACATTGACATCATCGACATACGCCATGATGCCGTCGAAATCAATCTGAAAGACGAAATCATGAGTTCATTGAGGCCCCAATCTGGCCCAAAGACAATGCCTACACTGCTTCTTTATGATGAGCGAGGCCTGCAATTGTTTGAGGAGGTGAGTTCGACCAATTAGATCCGAGGAAACGAACCGACGTGCTAACAAAGGGTAGATCACGTATCTGCAAGAATACTTTCTTACAAATGCAGAAATCGACGTCCTCGAGCGATCTGCTAGCAGCATTGCCGAGGTTTTGCCAGCTGGCGCCATGGTCATTGAGCTGGGTAGTGGGTTCGTGACTGCCAGCGGGAAGCCCTCGATACGTCGGAACTAACAGAAAACAGTAACCTACGCAAGGTAAGTATCCTGCTGCAGGCTTTGGAAGCTGCCGGCAAGGATATCGATTATTATGCTCTGGATCTCTCCTTGAAGGAATTAAAGCGGACATTGGAACAAGTTCCCGCTTTCAAACATGTCAAATGTCATGGGCTTCATGGCACATATGACGATGGTCTCGACTGGCTGAAAATGCCAGAAAATAAATCGAGACCCAAATGTGTCATGTCGCTCGGTTCTAGCATAGGTAAGTTCTCTGAGTCCTCGTGATATGCATCGCTGATCAGATCCAGGCAACTTCTTCCGACATGAGGCTGCTAGCTTTTTACGTTCTTTTGCAGAAAACTTGGAGGCGTCCGACACCATGCTCATTGGACTGGATGCAACCGATGATCCTGGGAAAGTTTAGTAAGTCTTCAGTCCTTCTCGGTCTGCTATCAGCTAACGAGGCACGCAGTCACGCTTATAATGGTCAGTGTATTTATTGGGAGGTTATTAACAATATTCTTGCTAACATTTGACTCTAAATAGACCGGGAGGGGATAACGCATAAGTATGGAGCCAATAAAAGCACCCGTGATCGATCTAGTTCCAGTAGCTAACAGCTTCCTAGGTTTATCCTCAATGGACTTCTTCAAGCCAATGACATCCTTGGTGAAAAGGTGTTCAACCTCGAGGACTGGAAAGTCATTGGAGAGTACGTCTATGATAGTGAAGGAGGCCGCCACCAAGCATTCTATTCTCCAATTCGGGATATTCATTACAAAGACATCCATTTTCGAGCTGGGGAACGTATCCAAGTTGAGCAAAGCTTGAAATACTCTCCAGAGGAGACACTTCAGCTGTGGGAGCGCTCTGGGTTGAATGAAGTGAAACGTTGGTCAGCCTCGTCCGACGCTTACAGTAAGTACCAAACCTGGTTTTTCGAATTTGCTTTTTCGTTCTGCAAATCACGCCACATAATGTGATTCCAAGAGTGAGGCTCTGTCCTACCATTTGGGAACCAGTCCGCCGGTCGTATGATCATCTCATCCTTGACGATGTGGGGGTGATGTCCTGCCATTTTCGTCTGGTGTGGCGCACGGGCCATCGCATTACCTCCTGTGCGATTTAACAGGAACGAGGCTGACAATCGCCTCTAACTTTTCTTTTCATTGACCGAAGGTTTCCTATAATAAGATCACTTTGCTAACTTCTTGTCACGTTAGGTATTCATCTGTTGTCAAAACAGAAGATGGCCTTCAACTCAGACCCTTCGGTGTATGCTGCGAACACTGTGCCGACCCTCGACGACTGGAAGGGACTGTGGTCGGTCTGGGATAAAGTAACTAGGGGCATGATCCCGGATGCAGAGTTACATGAGAAACCTATTAAGCTTCGAAATGCTTGTATCTTCTATCTCGGCCACATCCCCACGTTCTTGGACATTCAACTCACCAAAGCCACCAAGCTTCCCCCTTGTGAGCCCTCCTATTATCCTCAGATCTTCGAGCGAGGAATTGATCCAGATGTCGATAATCCCGAGCAATGTCACGCCCACTCAGAGATCCCAGATGAATGGCCACCACTTGATGAGATTCTGGCCTATCAAGAAAACGTCAGGGCCAAAATACACAAGTTATACGAGAGTAAAGAAACTCCTCGCGAAGTTGGTCGAGCTCTCTGGATCGGATTGGAGCACGAGATTATGCATCTCGAAACTTTGCTTTACATGCTCCTGCAAAGCGACAAGACACTGCCGCCCACATCATTCACTCCAGACTTTGAGGGCGACGCAAAGCGTGCAGAAGCTGCTAGGGTCCCCAATGCATGGTTTAAAATTCCAGAACAGAGGATTACTATTGGACTTGATGATCCCGACGATAACTCGGGCCCAGACCATCATTTCGGATGGTACGTGTTCCCCTCATAGAATTACGAAATGTTCCTGACGAGATTTTCAGGGATAATGAGAAGCCTTCAAGGAGCGTGGTGGTACCTGCATTCAGCGCTCAGGCACGACCCATCACAAATGAAGAGGTAAGTGATTGTAACTTTCTGTCTTTGCAGTTTCTAATCAGGAAATAGTACGCTCGATACCTTGAGCAAACACACAGTTCTAAGATCCCTGCTTCATGGGCTGAGCAAAGTTTGAACGATGCTCACACGAATGGTTATATCAACGGCCATATGAACGGCCGTTCCAATGGCCATGTTGACCTCTACCCTCCCCTCACCAAGGCATATTTAGAAGGAAAGGCAGTTCGCACAGTGTACGGTCTCGTACCTCTGGAGTATGCTTTGGACTGGCCAGTTTTCGCGTCTTACGATGAGTTGGCTGGGTGTGCAAGCTGGATGGGTGGCAGGATTCCAACTGTTGAAGAAGTGCGAAGCATTTACAGTCACGTCGATGGTCTGAAGCTGAAGGAGGCGGAGCAGCATCTGGGTAAAACAGTTCCAGCAGTCAACGGGTATGTATTGTATGACCTGTTCTGTTGCATTAATTTCTGACTCAATTTAGGCATCTCGTCAATGACGGAGTCGAAGAAAGCCCGCCATTACGACCTTCGCAAAACGGCGGGAGCTCGCAAGAGCTCTTCGTCAACCTCACAGGTGCCAATGTTGGTTTCAAGCATTGGCATCCTGTCGCCGTGACCGCAAATGGCAATAAGCTTGCTGGTCAAGGCGAAATGGGCGGAGTTTGGGAATGGACCAGCTCTCCGCTTACAAAGCATGAGGGCTTTGAGCCAATGCCATTGTATCCGGCATACACAGGTATGTGCTTGAATGCGTGAGTTGTTCAATTTGATGGAGACTGATTATTTGCAGCCGACTTCTTTGACGGGAAGCACAATGTCGTCCTCGGAGGCTCTTGGGCAACACACCCTCGCATTGCTGGACGTAAAACCTTGTGAGTCTTCCCAACTTGCAGGATCTTTGACGGATAACCACAAACTTACAATATCTAGTGTCAATTGGTACCAGCGAAACTACCCGTACGTATGGGCTGGCGCACGACTGGTCCGCGATCTTTAAGGACCAGCTACTGTAAACCTTCACTACAAATAGCAGCTTTCAACAGCTGCGACTGGAATAGTGGTGATCCTAGAACCGTGAATTCAACTTCGCATTTTCTGGAATACCGTAATGAAAAGTGTATTGGTTGGCAATTTGTAATGCGTGTTGGAGTCTCTTTTCGTGATCAGGGGTGGCAAATTTGCAATTCAATATCATGCATTTCATAATATGTAGCCAATTCCCTTGTCAAAGCCATAATTCAACACATTACGTAAGTCCAGTGGGTGGTAGTACGAAAGTGTTTGCGACATGTAAGTAGCCGCCTGAACATCAGCAGTGCTGAGGAGCGGTAAAGGCCTTGTACACAAACAGAACTGTGAACGACAACTCAAGACTTCCTATTCCCCAAGGCTCCTTCCATCGAGTAACATCATTGCCATTCCATTCACTCTGTCATCCATCAATGATAAGGCTGTAGTCACGTGGTTTCCTAAAGAAGAATTCCTCCCCTAATTGTGCGGAACTTTTAGCGACAACCTCGGCTGGGAGCTCCAACCCAGATAGGAAACAAGTCAACAGGCGACCGGGAAAACGTTTCTTGCGTATTCATCTTGTCAATCAACAAAGTCAACTTTCTCACACACAAAATTCTTCAGCAACAGCCACCAGAGTTACTCCTTTGCTACTTTCCTTGCTTCTTCAGCGTTGAAGCTTTGAAATCGCTTCATTCTTCTAATTAAACTACAATTGGACTTCGAATACAAGTAAGCAACTCTTTTTAAGCATCTTCGAGTCAACGATGTTGCCTCCGAGCCTCGATTTGACCTTTTTGAGATCGATTCGAAGCAAACTAAATCGTCCTTCGAGACAAGCTCAAACTTCAACTTCAAGCACTCGCTCTTAGCCACATTACCTTTCTAGGAGCCTTCCACTACGTGATGGCTAACCATGTCAAACAGACACACTCCTTCAGCATCGATCTCCCAACCCAAGATGAACTGGGCTATCATTGCTCCGGAGTCCCGCCTCTACAAGGGCAAGAGCCTTTTTCGATGGGATGTATCTCCTGGCCTTGGTAAGTAAACAGACTTCGAGATACGTTCCTCGGAACTTGTTCTAATTTCACTTCAGAGCATCACTGCGGAATTTGTGCAACTCCCCTTCACAGTAAGTCACTCCAGATCTGTCCATCTGCTCCTGTTTCATTGTTGATCTTCTCCCAGACGGTAGAGCCAAGACATCATGTATTGGCAAACATGTCGAACCATGTTATCGATTTCATCAGCAGCTACACTTCATTGGTTGGCATTCTTCCGGTGTCTCCATCCTCCTTTCCAAGAATGTCAACTGACCAATATTTTTCACCTCCCTAGGCCGTTCTCACGAGTGCTTTGGGTAAGCAATTGAATATCCTTCTCCATATCCATCCATTCACTGACCACTCAAACAGATGCAATCATTCCGATGAGATGCACCACAACAGGCACAAGGAGATCTTCATCCTCATACGAAAGATTAATGCTCTCGATGAAATCAACAACCCCAACCTAGCCGGCTCAGATTCTCTGGGCAAGTCTCGCCGAGGCTTCGCTGCCACAACTTCAACAAGAACACCCACCGAAACCAGCTCTGAACTTGGAGATGAGGCGCCCAAAATGAAAAAAAGTGAAAGAAAGAAGGTAAAAAAATTGGGATTGGGTCCTACAAACAAAAAGCGGAAGGTGGAGGCCTTCTCAAAGGAAGACACCGACTATATCAGTGAAGCCATCCATCTGACCACCTACGAGACTAAAGGTGGCTGGGAGGGCAGCTACGTCTACGATAACAAGCAGTCAGAAGCCGAACAGCCCATCCCCGAAGTTGAGGACGCTGAGGACATCACTGACCAGCTGTCTAACTTGAGTGTCAAAGCGCCCGGCACCCCGAGCAGCCTGACTCCAAGACAGAGGAAGCGTGTCAAAAAATTCTCAACTCCAGTCAGACATGCGGGTTATCACGGAGGCTCACGCAAATTCTCACCCAACGGTCTGTCAAATAACCCTTTGGACGGGGTCGATCCCAAAATCTTCTCCCGACTGGGCATTGAGGTCATCGACTCGCCGAAAAGCTCTGTAGCTCGAAGAGATCTTGTCGCAAAGCTGGTTGCCGCCGTTAAAAGCGACCTCGCTATCATCACACAAGAGGACGCAGAGACTGAGCTTAGGGCCGAAGGCTTCTGGAGATGGGCTGGCAAGGGCGCGTACGATGAGATAATGAAGAGAAGAGAGGAACTGGACTGGGTAAGCACATGGCATCCGTCTGGAATGTTCTCGGAACCCCCGCAGCTCTCATCTTGATCAAGCAATACTAAATATAATGCCTTGCAGGCGACCGGTCAGAAGATAGGTGCACAAAGAAAAGATGCAGCTTACTACAACCCGGAGTTTGTTGATCGAACAACAGATGTCAACTTTCCAGACCAAGACAATGCAATGACGGGTTCTGGACAAACAATCCACACCTTCGCGGACGATGACCCTCCCATCAATGAAAAGATCGACTTCGCTGTCAAAGCAGAGATAAATACGGTTGCGGAAGAGAGAGTTAAGGGGTCTGAGCAGGAATGGGTAGTCGTTCCTCCTGGCAAACACACAGCCAGGAAGCGGCGCACAGAAGGAGGCAGAGTGTTCCGAACACAGGCGAAGTCTGGAGGTGCTGCGACTCTTAGGATCGTTGCCACTTAGGTGGGATATGGATTGTGTTCGAGTATGTTGGCGTATGTCATGAGTTCCTTTCTTTCCTCAGTTGGATGTTTTGATCCTTTTCTTTGGAATTTTATTTGGTGGTGTGTCTTTGGCTTTTCTCTCTTCAAAGGTTCAATGGATGTAACAGCATGATCGATGGCAGATTTGGAAGGGGCAACACCTTCCTTAATACTTCAAGTTCACCTAAGAACGATGAAAGTTAGAGTAGTAATGAAAATCATGTTAGGTATGCAATCGCCGATGGACGTAGGGCGTAACTCAAAATAGCAAATCTTGATCAAATGCATTCAATGGCTCTGGGACCACTGCTTGTTACAAGTCATGCCACAACATTGAAATCTTTTGATTATTCTTCTTGTTTTGCTCTTTCCCTTTTGGGAAATAGGAAAGGGGGTTTAGTCACGTGCACAACAATCAACATGACCTTTGAAAGCGGGACGCCAGATTTACTTCCTCGTCGCCTCCGAGAGCTATAAGGTCCAGAGGCTTTGGAGGAATCGGCGATATGGAAGGGAAAATCGCTAGGTTCTTGACTTAGAAAAGGAAGCGTAAACTTGCCGCTTCTCGTGATGACACCTTACGGCTGGTAGCACCACCATTGCGAGCATGCTGCCATTATACAATATGTGTACCGTTTCCAACCCTCAACAAACTGTTCTAAGGTGTAGAGAACGGGTGGCGTTGATGTATGTTTGGACAATAAGGAGCATCACGTGTGAGTCTTTAGCCTTTCAAGCGGCCCATTGACAGGGGCTTTTCGGCGAGCTGAAATGCACTCAATGCGCGGCGACGACACCGCCATCATCATCCTACATGATGCTTCCCTTCCATGAAGGTCCCTCATGAATCAGTTCAATGACCTTCAAGTCCCAGAATAGCCTTATGCCTCACCATGGCATCCACAGCACGACACGTCGTGCCTCCTAAAACGTCAGACGAAATGCCGCACGATGAACTATCCCCGAAATCAAGCTCGACCTCAAACGCGAGGCTGACTCCTGATTCGGATTCAGAGGACTCGGACTCGGACTCGGACCTCGAGATCGGCGAGCTTGGCGAAAGCTTCAAGCTCCAACGTCGCGCCAAGGATGTGGAGAAGAGAGGAGAGCTGGACGAGGAGAACGAGGAAGATGATGACGATATGAGGTATCGGGATAGTGGACGTCGCAGAGCCAGCGTATCTACTGTGCAATCATACCAGCTATATACACCAGATGAGGAACGGGCTGTTGTGAGAAAATTCGATCGGAAGTTGGTTCTGTTCGTGGCATTGCTGTACATGCTCAGCTTTCTCGACAGATCTAGTTTGTCTCCTAACCGTTGCAGGAGGAAGACTGCTAATTGGAATAGATATTGGAAATGCCAAAATCGCTGGCCTCGATCTTGACCTCGACCTCGATTCTGCACGATACGAATGGGTTATTACGGCGTTTTACATCGCATATATTTGCTTCGAATGGATGAGCGTGTTATGGAAGTTAATACCTGCCCATATATACGTTACGGCTATTGTACTGTCTTGGGGGATCATTGCCTCGTTACAATCGGTCGCTACATCATTTGCAGGCTTGCTTGTGCTGCGAACATTGTTGGGCATTGGAGAAGCTGGATTTACGGGGATACCATTTTATCTGTCATTTTTCTTCAAGCGTGAAGAGCTGGCACTTCGAACTGGATTCTTCATATCTGCGGCACCTCTAGCCACATCCTTTGCAAGCACATTGGCATGGGGAATCATCAAGATTGGAAAATACTGTCCCATCGCTTCATGGCGGCTCCTATTCCTTGTTGAAGGTTTTCCCAGTGTTCTGGTTGCAGTGGTGGCTTGGAACGCCATACCCGACAGCCCTGGAACAGCCAAGTATCTCACAAAACGAGAGAAGAAAGTCGCCCGCCTCCGACTACGCAAAGAGAAGGACCCTCATGAACACACCGGCAAAGGCGGGCTCAAGTTCCGTGAGATGATAGAGACAATCACCGACCCAAAGAGCTATCTTACAGCTTTCATGTTCTTCTGCACAAATATGGCATTCTCCTCAATGCCGGTCTTCCTTCCAACCATCATCCACGAAATGGGTCATACGGTCCTGGTCTCTCAAGCTCTCTCCGCACCTCCATATCTCGCATCCTTTTTCGTCGTCATCCTCACAGCCTGGTTATCTGACCGCATGCAAAACCGCAGCTACTTTGTCTGCTTCCACGCCCTGCTGTCAACTTTTGGTTACTCCTTCATTGCACTGGCCGGAGCCAGAGGCTGGGGGATATGGTGGCAATACGCGGGCCTCTACCCGGCTGCCATAGGATTCTTCAGCGTGATAACCATCATCATAACTTGGACGATCAACAACCAAGAATCGGAGTCGAAGCAAGGGACTGGTTTTGCAATGCTGCAGCTCATAGGGCAATGTGGTCCCTTGGTTGGGACAAGATTGTATCCTGAGCGTGATGCGCCGTTGTACATCAGCGGCATGTCGATATGCGCTGGTGCTATGGTGTTAGTTGCTTTGCTTTCTCTATTATTACGCCTTTATTTGAGTAGAAAGAATAGAGGTTCGGCGGCAGTGGCATACGGGAGGATTGGACAGGAGACGGATACCTTCGTTACGAAGCCGTCGCGAGGTCCTTTCAAGTTCATGCTTTGAGCCAGCAGTAAGCCTATTGTATTATATGCTAAACAATACAATCATGAACCTCCCAAGCAATACTCTGAATTGACTCTGCTGCTAAACATCTGTGTGAAGCACGTCGCCTCTGCCCTACCCACAGAGCTCTTGCTCATGAGCATTCGAGGCAGATCAGGACGACGGCCAGCCCTTCGAAATGCGACGAACTTCCCCGTAGCCTTTCATTCTGTCTCAAGTTAGCGGGTGATTCATCTCTGAGATACGGAGGATTTCAAGCTTACTTGAAGAGTTGCCCAATGAAAGTAGAGTGTTGAAGGTTGGCTATGAGATCCTCCATCGTTTGTTCTTCCCTGCTGTCTTGTTTGAGCTGAGCCTTCATGATCGAGAGCAATTTATCAACCGAAAAGTCCAAGCCTGGTTTACGGCCGTCAAGCTGAAGTGTTTTCATATTTGTTTTAATGAACCTGCGAAATCATCGAACCCGCTTGGTGGCCATCCGTCTTGGTGTGCTTGGACCGTACTATCGTCCTTCATTCTATTTGTGTCAGCCTTCACACTGCAGCTGACGGGCTTATAGCAACCTACATAACCAGCTTGCGGATGATGTTGAAGCACTTCAGATGGCCCCGAATGGAAGTTTTGGCCATCCCAGTGTTTTTAGATCCGAGGACGTTGACAATATGTTGAAGCGGTACCTTCACACTGCCCTCAAGACCAAGTTCTTTCCGATTCTTGATCAGCATCCGTCTCGTCACAAAAGTCAATTGCGCTAGGCTCTGGAGGCGCAAACAACAAGATTTCGAGAATTTCGTCTCCATCGATTGTGAGCCTGAATTGGACTTTTCAGCGGTGTTTTTGTCACTATCCTCATTAAGACAGGCTTACATGAATAGATCAGTATCAACTCGGAGACGAGACCTCAAGCGTTCTCCGCTGATACTGGCCCAGCCTAATTTTGGAAGATTGGTGAGCAACAGCGAAAAGTCGATATGTTGGCTTTCATCAAAACGAATACCTCGCTGTTCGAAATGATGAAGGATCGGAAAGCAGCATTGCTAGGAGGAGGGGATCGTGGGCTTGGTGCTTCCTCATCTGGCTGGTTAGACTGCTCGTTCGGTCCGTCGGAGATCCGTTCTAACCGCTTTCCCCCTGGGTTTGAGTCTTTGTGTCACGCGAGCTTTTTCCTGGAGTCTTTGCGCCCTCATGGTCTACTCCACATTCTTCCTTTTCGTCCCCCTTCGATACGATGTCTGGTTGCCGGAGCCGCTTTTGAGGCGTGTAGGTCTTGGGTCTTGGTGTTGTTTTAGTCTTGACCTCTTTTGGTACAGGACTACCCGTTCCTGGTGAGCTTCCTCCTTTAGGAGAAGCGGGGGATGTGCTATCCATGATGGCAAAGCACAGTTGGAGCTAACGAGAGAGTACTTTGGAGAAGAAAGAGCTTGGGAGAAGAAAATGCTTGAAACGGGTGAGAACTTGTATGGACGAGAGCATACCTATACATTTCCTAAGGTTGAAATCAACAGAAAATTTCATCGCTTTCATAGGAGCGAGTCAAAGCAAGTTGCTACTGAAGCACTCCGCCCTATGATAAGACAAAAGAAGCTCCAAATTGGCTCGTTCTTGGTATTTCTCAGTTGTCACTCAATGAAACATGGCTCTTTCTTCGTCTCAACCATAGAAGCATGGTGTGTAAAAGCTCAACTCAGGCCACAACTACAGAAGTGGATGATTAGTGACACTGCTTGCCCAGAGTCTCATAGAATCAACTTGGAGATTCTTTCTATACAAAAGTCACTAGGCTAGAAATGATGCATGAAATCAATCAACTTGCTTAAATACCGGTACCCGTTTTAATTGGAGCATGAGATCCTAAAGCCTTCAGAGGCTGTGAACGATTCATAACCGAGGGAAGATCTTTTAGTAAATTCTCGAAATGAATCATTGAACTGCAGTGAACGAAGGGATGCCGAGAGGATTGTCATTCAACTCTAATCCGAGTAGTTTTCCGGCAGGCTAAATCGCCGAGGATTTCATACTCAGGCATGCAGGCATCCACACATTAGCGCCTCCGAAGCCCGAATTAGCTCCAAATCCAAGCTCCTCCGTAAACTTTCAATTGAATCATTCCCTTCTTCTGTTCTCCATCTCCATCCATCAATTCGAAGTCTCCTCTTCCTTGATACCCTTAAATCACATCACCATGTTCGCTACTCGAAGAGCATTGAGTGGTGCTGTCCAGCGCAGAGCTTTCTCAGCTTGTGCACGAGATGTGAGACCACCTGATCATCACCGAGGCTCTATCTAGAGCAATTGCTAACGACATCATAGCTGTCTAAGGTCACAGTCCTCGGTGCCGCCGGTGGAATTGGTCAACCCCTCTCTCTCCTCCTCAAGCTTAATCCTAGAGTAACTGATCTTGCGCTGTACGACATTCGGGGCGGTCCAGGTCCGTGAAAACATTTCTCCCAACAAGAAGCTTCACTAACGTTTACACTCTCCAGGTGTCGCCGCCGATATTTCCCACATCAACACCAAGAGCAAAGTTACCGGATATGACCCAACACCCAGCGGACTTGCCGCTGCCCTCAAGGGTGCCGAAATCGTCCTCATCCCGGCCGGTGTGCCCCGAAAGCCTGGCATGACCCGCGACGACCTTTTCAACACCAACGCCTCGATCGTCCGCGACCTCGCAAAGGCCGCCGCTGAGTCCGCTCCAGATGCCAACATCCTCGTCATCTCCAACCCAGTCAACTCTACCGTCCCCATCGTTGCTGAGATCTTCAAGGCCAAGGGCGTCTACAACCCAAAGCGCCTATTCGGTGTTACCACCCTCGATGTCGTCCGCGCTTCCCGCTTCGTCTCTGAGATCAAGAACACCGACCCAGCTGATGAGAACATCGTCGTTGTTGGTGGACACTCTGGAGTTACTATCGTTCCTCTTTTCTCTCAATCCTCCCACCCCGATCTCGTCGGTGATGCGAATCTCCTCCACCGTGTGCAATTCGGTGGTGACGAGGTTGTCAAGGCTAAGGATGGTGCTGGATCTGCTACCTTGTCCATGGCTATGGCTGGTGCCCGCTTCGCTGAGAGTCTGTTGAAGGCCGCGCAAGGACAGAAGGGTGTCGTTGAGCCTACGTTCGTCGACAGCCCATTGTACAAGGACCAGGGCATTGATTTCTTCGCTTCCAAGGTCGAGTTGGGACCTAACGGTGTTGAGAAGATCCACGATGTTGGAAAGATTCATCCTGAGGAACAGAAGCTTTTGGATGCTTGCTTGGCAGACTTGAAGAAGGTAAAATCCCTCGATTTAGCCTCAATACACATCTCGCAGAACGAAAGCTAACTTATTTCTTTGCAGAACATCAACAAGGGTGTCACATTCGTCGCCGAGAACCCAGGAAAGTAATGCACATAAGACACGGTTAAAGGGATGTTGTAAAAGAACTGGACTGGATTCTGGAAAGGTCGAGCGAAAACACATCGGAGACTATAGCGCGTAGATTTCGATTTTGTATCAAAAATTCAGATTCCTTCCCACTCTCATCTCATGTCTTAATATTTTCATACGCAATAGCCCCACATTTTGGACACCGCATTGATTAGGACATAAGAAATCAATCATGCAGTACTCTTCAGCGATCAAACGCGGATTCATTGAAGAGCTAAGAACTTCCACTGATATCCGGGACATCAATTTACTCCATCGGACTCAGCGATTTATAGTCACTATCGGCCAACGATTCTTATTTGATAGAAAAGTCGTTGGAAAAGGACAAGAATATTCCGATTATTACTGCGGTAGAGGCTTTCAACCGAATGAATTGTTCTGCTTTCTGCTGATCTATGTCTAGTGTCAAAGAGCCCGCTGAATATAGAAAGCGCGTTTTCATCCCTCCCAACGATCGTCTAGAATTGAGCTACCGATCACTTCTTGTCCTCCTTTACTTTCCGCTTGGTCTCATCCCGCCCCTCATTATCACGCGCCTCCTTCGCCACTTCCTCAGCAACAGTCAACGATCGACAATCGCATCATCGGCGGGTTCCTGACTTAACATCTCTTTATATATCTCAACTTATCCAACCGCATCAATGTCAAATATCAATTATTCAAACCCACTCAACAGTTCAACTTATTCTGTTACGAGTATGCAAGTGTTGCTAGTAGATCCACTCACAGCTCTATCAGCATGCCAGCAGGCATTCTCATCTGAAGTACCCAGATACAAATGAGCCCCAGCCCGGAACGGAGGTAGGAGGTCGGTGTTTAATAGGAGTGAATGGCAGATGTGGGTAGCATCCGTCGTATTTGTTGTCTTTGTGGTAGAAACGGACGTTACTGAGTTCGGACATTTGGTGGTTTGTGGAATTGCGGGGTTGATTTGAAGGGAGAAGGGGCGAAAGTTTGGGTGGTTGGCGTTGTAGATGGGATGATTGGCTTTCAGGGGAGAAATTTCGACTTTTTGTCTGATCTGTGGAATAATAGAAGGTGTTTGGTTTTGAAAGTGAAGTGGTGGGCATTCGATGAGACTAGTGGATTGTGTGACGAAAGAGGAAGGAAGTGTTTATGGCTACAAGAATTATTAAGACGGTAATATCACGAAAATCCCATGGGAGCTACGGTTTATGCCTCCTCGCTGAAGATTTTCAGATGCAAAAGAGAAAGAGTAGAGTATCGATTTCATTCTCGCTCGGTCGCGCAAATTCTCAAACGCGCTATTCAATCAATCAATCATCCGGAATGCTCATGGTCGATCATCCCTCATGAACGTCATAAATACACTCAAGAAAGAGAAGGAATATTCGAGAAGGAAATGCACACCATCATACTCATATCCATGCTCCAGTCCAATTGCCCTAATCCAAGCTAAACCAGAACCCAGGAAATGGACACCGAACCAAGGAAATGCAAACCCAATTGTATCGTGGTAAAAGACAGCATATCTCCTTGGAGGGAGGGCTGAAT
Organism: Gamarada debralockiae; assembly: GCA_002803225.1. Taxonomy (NCBI): domain Eukaryota; kingdom Fungi; phylum Ascomycota; class Leotiomycetes; order Helotiales; family Hyphodiscaceae; genus Gamarada; species Gamarada debralockiae. The sequence continues at coordinate 62,311 of NXFV01000120.1, read as the reverse complement.
GCGAAGTGTAATTTGAGAGGTGAAGGATAGGGTTGAGGAGGGGGTGAGGGGTGTTTAGAAGTAGCCGCGCATGGCATCCTCGAAGCCTGGTCCACCCTTCAAGTCGCGATCGAAGGCGTTCGAGACGTCCAGGACACGCTTGATATGCTCCATGCTCAGTGGCTCCTTGTTGTTGACGGCGAGGGCCTGGGCGGTGCGGATAGTATTTTTGATCTGCAATCTTAAGTCAGCATATTTATTATCTAAACAAAACCATACGGGCAACATACCTGGCGACCATTCAAATTATGCCTTGCAAGACTATTGTAATCCTCCTCCTTGAACGGCATCGTATCAATACCCTCAAGAACCCGCACTCGTTCAATAAACATCTTGAAAACAGCCTTCTTAGCCTTAGTGCTCAACTCGCCATATCTGAGCGCAATGTGGATACGCGATTGGAAGGCATCGTCGAAAGTCTCAACTCGGTTGGTAGTCAAGAAGAGGATACCCTGGAAGTATTCAAGCAAGCGCAAGAAGATGGATACGAGAGCATTGCGGTGGATATCTTGGATTGTGCGCTTCTCCAAGAACACATCGGCTTCGTCGAGCAAAAGCACGGCGCCCCATGCGTGTGCAATGTCGAGGATCTTTTGGAGTTCGGCTTCGAGTGTACGGGGGTCTGTACCCAGCTCACCAGCACTGACCATGTACAAGGGGCATTTGAGGAGTTCCGAGATGCCTTCTGCAGTGAGGGTCTTTCCTGTTCCAGGGGGACCGTGTAGGACAGCGACCAGACCCTTGCCCTTGCCTTGGATGACATCATCGATGCTTTCCGCTGGGTGGTATTTGTGGGACTCAACGAGAGCCTAGGGATGTTAGCAGGGGTATGTCACTAGGCAGAAGTCCGACTTACCTTGACGATTGCTTTAGTGTTGTCTTCAAGGACCAATGAATCGTAGGCACCCTCGTTCCACGTAATGTCCTTCACTCCAGAGACAGTAAACTCAAGCCACAGCTTCTCGGCGAACGCAAAACCAAGTACCACAGGAGAGGCAATCAGATATTCCTCGTCGGTGAAGACAGGTAGAGCCTTCTTGTCCTCCTCTGGTACAACGACTTCGCCCTCGCCATCCTCTTTCACCCTCTTGCTTGGTACTTCCTCCAGTTTCTCAACGTGAATCTCTTGACCATCAGCATCGACAGGAACTTCGACGATCCGAGGTTGTTCCTTCTCATCCATAACAACCTTCATCTTCGTCTTGGGCTCATCGTCATCTTTGTCCTTCTTCTCCCGTTCTTCGAGGCCACGACCTTGTCCCTCGTCGGAGCTGCAACATAGTAAGCATATGACAGATCTTGGAAAGGTTTCACATACCTATCACCACACCCGCAGCCATCTTCAGCCGAATCCTCGTCAGAATCGGAATCAAGAATATCTGGATCCTTTGGTTTGACTGTGCTAACATTGTAGTTGGGCAAGATTCGTCGATGAATCGCTGGATCAACCATGATTCTACCGTTGATATTAACCTTGATAATTTGCTTCCGCTTCTTGTAGTATGCGAGACCCTCGTGACTTTTGTAGCTGACTCCTTGAAGAGAAACGAACTTCTTGCCTCTCTCGATGAGATCAGCGCGCAGCTTGGGTTCGTTCTTGTGGTATTTCAGAGGGTAGCAGTTCAGACTGGTGATCTTACGTGCACCCTTGAATGCAGGAACGTCGCAATCCATGGTTCCTAGACGATGTCAGTGCGTGCTCTCATAGTGACAAAGGTTGAACTTACCCATTCCCCAGGTCTTTCCGTCGTACTCCAGGTATCTGCCCTCGATATTGTACCACTCTCCCTTGATGAAGCTAAACTCCTTCTCGGCCAACTCGATCTTGAACGCGCGAGGCTCATCGGCCGAGCCGTAAGTGGTAGTGTAAGCAAGAGTATTAGGCTTGTAGATTGCCCACAGAAGGTCGAATGTGATGATGCCAGACTCAAGCATAGGATAGAGAGTCTTCTTGGTTGAAGAGTAGTCTTTGTCGAGGTATTTGAGAAGCACTTTAAGATGCTTTCGCTTGGTCTCATTGCGCTTCTTTAACTTCTTCTTGCCTTTCTTCTCCGTGACCTTCTTGTTCTTTAATTCCTTGCAGGACTTTCGAAGATCTTCAAGATAGAGGAAGAGTAAGTTGGGGTCCACGGATGGAGTTTCCTCGACCAAGCTGACGCCCTTGACACCGTCCATAACCTCATTCAGAGCCTCCTTAATGAGCTTGCTCTTTATATCAACGACGGTGGCCCTGAACATGCGTTAGCAATGAAAGATCAGTAGATTCACGTAGACTTACTTGTATTTTCCCTCCCAATCAAAGGTTCTTCTGACGTTGAAAAGATATTGGTCGTACTCAGAACTCTCTTCATCCTCAGCCGTATCGGTCAACTTGTAATTGTGAATGGTGCTGTCCCATAATTGATCGACTCTCTTATACTCGAGTTTACTGCCACGCTTCTTCTTGCCCTTCTTGTCCTTCTTGGATTTCTTCAGACTGACGGGGTCAAGGCCAAGGGCTGCAAGTTGATTGGCATTGCGCTGGGCTTGAAGTCTTGCGCGAGAACCTCCTCCACCTAACGGATTGCGTCTGCCAGTCCCTGCAGGGAGTACCCAGTTGTTTCCTGCCAAGCCTGCTCCGCCAAGCCCCTTTCGATTCGCCATTTGTTGCTGCAAAAACATCATTTGCATGTCATAATCCGCTTTCGTCGTATCGTCATCCTCGAGCTCGGAGACTTCCTCTGTCTCTGCCTCTGAGTCTGAATCGGTATCTGAATCGGACTCCGAGGAAACCTAGAGTCGTCAGCATTCAGCTATAAACTTAATCGTAGATTACGAACCTCCTTTCTTCCCTTTCTCTTCGACTTGGTCTTGCGCTTATCTTTGGCCTTTTGCTTGGCCTTCTTCTTTGCCTTTCTCTTGCGCTTCTCCTTCTCTGTCTCCGTTTCTGAATCTTCCTCTGACTCGCTCAACGATGAATCACTCTCATCAGAGTCTGAGTCACTGGAGCTCGTAGAATCATCACTATCGCTGGTGGCGACTTCTTCAGCCTTCTTCGACTTTGACTTGCCAGCCCTCTTGAGTGTATCCTTCGACTTTGGTTTCTTGGTCTTTGATTTTGGTACTTTCTCAGAAGTTTGGCGTTGCTTCGTCTCAACTTGTGTGCTTGCACTTCCTTCGCCAACTTCGGGTGACCCCTCATCTCTCTCTGTAACCTGCTCGCTCTTGCTTGTACTCGGAGTGTCCATGATGACGGTTGGATTGGTATTTCGGTTGTGAGGTAGGATATGGGTCTTTTGGGAGGATCGGGAGGTCGCAGGCAGCCGCAGAGCCTTCTGGGCCCAAGGGTTGGTATCGCTGGTTGATCGCTTTGTGTTCGCAGATCTTCGAGTTGTTGCGGCTGATCAGTCTGGAGCTCGGGTCAGCTTGAAGCTCACAAAGGCGCAAACTCGAACCCGATTCCGGTCGGATTCCAGCTGTTTGTGAAATGTATGCCAAAAAATGTGTAACTCTCAGACAATTTCCGATCATCGGACAGCCGCGGACGATACGGAAGAAAGAACCGGTCAGCAGACGCTTACCTTGTTGTATCGCTTCACATCAAGGCATATGGACAACCTGCTTTGAAAAGAAGGCAGATGATGAAGGTTTTGTAGAGTCCAACGACCAAATTTTCGGTGTGTCACGATGCAGAATATTTTATGCAGCCGTTGAAGTGGAAGCCTGCAGAGTTGTGTTGTAGCTTATCGATTGGGAAGCTTGGGGAAGACCCCTGTCGGAGACAACGAGGCTGTGGCACACCACGTGCAGAAGCGTCTTCAATAATTCCAACAAATATCGGTCTGTCCGTGACGGCTGAGCCTTTTGGATATTTCTAGAAGTCTCAAAATAAACCAACTGATTCAGCAGTGCAGGCTACAAGTGTTGACTCATGCCGTTGAAAGCCGAATATGGACGCCGACGAGGCTCCCTCGGAAGGCAGCAGTCGTGAGGCTGAAAATTACCCATGGGGGAAAACTGGGGTAGGAGCAGGGGATAATTTCCAAGATTGAGGTCACCGAGAAACTGAATTGATTTTGGATTTCATCCATGTAAGGTCACCATTCTGATGTGCGAGTCGCTTCAAGTCCCTGAAGGTAACGATGGGGGCTGCCGCCTTGTGGGCCTGTGGGGCATATGAAAATGCGGTGTGGTAAAGTAGTTCAAAGATTATAGTTGTCTGCTGCCTCGATTTTCCTAACAATTTGCATGGAAGGTGTTCCGACATTGAGACCTAGCTCTCGAAAAGCGGGAATCCCGTTGCGTCAAAAGAGCCATCGAAGACGACAGGGGTATCTTTCAGCCATTCGAGGAGTCCTTTTTCGATCACTGAGCCCGCTTCAATGGAAATTTTTTGGAGACTTTCCAATAGTTGGTCTGATTGGGGCATTGTGGCATAAGATTTAGAGTTGGCTGAATCTGGAGGTTAGTCACATATCGAACTCAAGCTTTGGCAAAAAGAATCGTCTCAGCGAAGTAGATAGGAAGATTTGCAGCTTCACGGAAATCAAGAATCACGAAGTCGGCCTTGGATACAGAAAGTTGATGTATGATTTCTCATTCTATTTTGTATGCACTACCTACGTAGATATCCATTCTGAAGCAGAATGAATACAATGTCATAGATCCTCAATGAACCCATAACGCCACGAAGATATCCATAACCCTTGTTCGTAATTCGTAATCGTGAATATGAAGCCATGAACTCAGCAGGAAGGTTCAACCTGAGTCCCCAAAGAGGTCTCACGATATAGAAACCGCACCAGTCCAGTCCAACGAAGCATGATGCACGTGCAACTTCTTAAGCTTCTTCATTATCAGCATCAGCATCGCTGCCATCCTCATTCTCAGCATCGCCATCCTCGTTAGCTTGAGTATCAGTAAAAGTCTCAGAGCCCTCAACAGCAGCCTCGGGGACCTCTGCATCGTCGCCAATGTAGTTGCCCTTAGCATCGACCTCTCCCTTCTTCTGCATCAACTCCCACTTCTTCTGGAGGCTAGGAGAGGTGTACTGAGAGCCAGCAGCCTTGAACATGTCCGCCATCTTGATCCACTTCTCAGCCTCGAGCCTCTTGAACGCAGCAGCGGACTCCTCCTCGACCTTGGCCTTGAACTCAGCGAGCTTGCGAGCCTGTGAACGTATTAGCAATAGATCCCATATAATAAACAAGAAGATGAAGAACTTACATCACCAGCCTTCCACTCAACAGCAAGAGCACGAAGCTTGGTTTCCTTCTTGCGAAGAACATCCTTGCCCGGAACCTGACCAGTGACCGCAGTCCAAGCCTTCTCAATCTCCTCCCAGTTCTTGCCCTCCTTTCTCATGCGGACCAACAGCTTGTCACCCTCAGAGAACTCCTCCCAGGACTCAGGGAACTTGTTACCCTTGGCCTTAGGGGTCTTGACGGGAGTGTCAGTATCACCGTTGGCGGTGGCATTGGTCTTGCGCTTCTTGGTGGGGGTCTCGGTATCGCCCTTGACAGCCTTGGCACCACGCTTCTTGGTAGAGGAAGTAGCAGCGGGAGTAGCAGGGATTTCGGCAGCATCTTCACCGGCAACGTCATCACCTTCGGCCTCAGCCTTGTCCTGATAGATCGCAGTTAGTGAATGTAAAGTAAATGATCTGATATCCTTGAAAGCTTGAAGTTGGAAAAGTGATTTGCTGCATAAAGAAATAGACAGACGTACATCAGACTTAACCTCCTTCTTGGCCTTGGGAGTCCGCTTCTTGGCGGGCTTGGGGGTGGTTGGCTTCTCGGGCTCGTCACCATTCTCCTCCTTCTTGGCGGCAGCCTTCTTGGGGGTGGCCTTGCGCTTGGCAGGAGTCTTCTTGGGAGCGACGACGGGTTCAGCGGCAGCTTCACCATTGTTCTGGATGTGAATTGAATGTTAGCTACATGTTATAGACCATAGATCGCAGTAGAAAAAGGTTGTGAAGTGGAGTTGAGGTTGAAGAAGGAAGTCAAAGAGGAAGAAAGGTCGTTGTGAAGAGAACGGTTCATCATGAAGATATCAAGGTAGATCACGATGGAGAAGGTAGGCTGGCACGATGAAGATCGATCAACATGAAGAAGAGAGGTGTTCGGAGAGATGGCCAATGAGAAGTGAGTAGATGTAATCGACTTACCTCAACATCGGAGTTGTTGGCCTCGGTGGTCATGCTCGACTCGGGGACAGTGAGCTCACCGTGGAAGCTGGCAGAGGCGACGTCGGTAGACATCTTGATGGTTGTTTGAAGTGTTTAATGTTTGGGTTGATGCAGTTGCATGTATCTTTGGATGGATGTGCAAGAGTTGCAAGTTGAATTGTCAGTAGAAGTATTGTGGGTGCAAAGGTTGAGAGGTTGGAAGAGGTTGTAGGAGGAAGGAAATTTTTCGGGGACCGGAAGCGGATGGACGTATATGTAGGTGGCCAGGCCGAGCTAAATTGGCCGGATTTCAAACCGCAAGTTCAAAGTGAATTGGATAGGCAGGATGAGAATGATAAAGGTGAGAATCCATCAAGAACCTCCTGTAGTCACGCACAATATGGTGGGGTGCGTCACAATAGCTAGGACAACGACAAACCCCTTCAGCATTGTGGCCCTTCCGGCAAAACACAGCCCTTCGGATTGTTCGAAAGTACTCAATAACTAGGCCATATTGAATAAGATAAGCTATTGATATTCAAGAAGAATAGACGCGATTTGAAAGCATTCCGCAGAGACATGCTTAAGAAAGCACTTCAAACTTTGATGCCTCGTTTTGCGCTGCGATTGTGCAGTTGTCGATTTGTTGAATCTCTGTTCTACTCAGGGGCAGCAAGTTCTCTCCCATCTAGTGCGTGTACAGCCGGGGATTTCGCATGAGGAATACTACTGGCATGATGCCTCAAGAGACCATAGTGCCTGAGACCTCTGTCCAAAAGGCAACTGCGAGACCAAAGGTCGAAACACTCAAAGGCTTTTTCGATCAAGTCGATTCAGACCTCGTCCAGGCTATCCTCAAGCAAGTTATCCTCTAGTTGGCACATAATCAGGGCTAGAAAATTGAGTTTACATCTAAAACAGTATTTTGAACTCCTCCAATATCTGCACGAAGATTCAAACATCATTAATCATGAACACTCCTAGACTCAGCGGTGATGAGAATCGAAGCTCGTGGAGATCACTGCTCCCCTTCGATTCATGCGTATCTCCTACATCTTGGTCTGCTCGCAGAATCTGTTGAGATATCAAGAAATTTGAGACACATGATTTGAATTTCACAGCATCCAGCAGCTTATTCATTCTCGAAATGAACGTGACTCTTCCTGGGCTTACGGGGTATATCGTGCTTCAAGGTAGCGTCACCTTGCGAGTCCGAGGTATTCTGAGGAACTTCTGCAGCTACAATAGCATTCAACCGCCGTCTGGAGAAGCTTGAATGTTGAATGGATACTTCTCATTGTCTTTTAGTATTGATAAATTTGCTATTCTTTGCTGCGGATGTCGTCGGAATAACGATAATGCACACTAGCGCCAGCGGCCGCACTTCCCGTGTCACATCCCTGAAGCTCATCTCATTCCGGCATCCTCAAAACACCAACACCTTCGTCGGGAGACAAGCACCGGACAATGGTTCGAGCTGCAATGCAGGGCTTCTACCAGCTGATCATGCAAGCGTGGTGATATGCCGTTTGCTCCTGCTGCCTTGCTTTGTTCATGCAATCCAGGCATGAGGCATTGCAGGCAAACTTGATTGCAGTTCGTGATGTGGTACTGGCTTTGATACCGTTGGGCAGTCAGTCATTCATAGCTGTCACAACATATGTGCGCCCATATTCTCACAGAATTGGTGCAGATACGAAGGCCTGTGTTTCAGGTTCTGGTCAAGGGGCAGGATTGCCTTGTCCGCGGCCTTGCGTCTCGTCAGTGAGCTTGCCTCGAAGACTTGCTTTCTAGTTCTAGTCGGGCATATATTGTCAAAGAGATGGCCTGCTATTTGTAATGAGGCGATTTCAGGGAGATTTATTTGCTGTCGAATGTTAATAGAATTTTCAGCCAATCTCCATCCGGGGCATCCTACGATATTCATTGACTTCCACCGCTGCACAGATCGGCTTCCTACATAAGTAATCGCTTGCGGCTTTGAAATCGAGAGAGCTACTGTCAATAGCCAACTCGGTTTCAGTTTTGGACATTCTGGCTGTCATATCAGAGTTTCTGCGACGTTTGCACGCATTCTTTCGCCGCTCGGTGTTCAAGCGTGCTTTCATGAGCTGGCACTGAGTATGAAGTGGTTTGCCTATAATAAATACTTATACCTTTAGTGAGATACAGATCTTGCAGCAATTTCCACAAACTCTTCGCCTTCCATCAAAGACAGATACGACAATAAAATGAAAATGTGCCGAAATTCCCATCCGCAAGCGAACTTTTGCAAATGCCTCGTCGACCAAAGTCCCATCAAGGAGAGAAATTCTCATTTTCCGTTTTACATACAATCCGAGGGCACGGGGCTGACGAGGGTTTCACCGCAGCATTTAAGAGGTACTTACCCGGTGCTCTTCAACGACCTACGGGAGTCTGGCAATCGGGTGCTCAATCCAATAGATCGACTTTCGCCGTTCTTCGAGTCTATTCACGATCGCGAGGACTGCGAAGAGGCCATGAAATTGATCGTATCTACTCTTCAACACAGATCATGCCAATATCCTCCTTGCCCCGACTTTGCATCCGATCCAGTCCTCGATTCTTGGCTAGGAAGGTTACAATTTGCCGATCGTCTTGGAGACCCAGTCATATACGATGACGCACTTCAACGGTATCTAGGTCTTTTTGAAATGTTCAACGCCCTTCAAGGGCCTCGAGGAAGGAACGATTTTCCGAGGCCACGCCTATATCCACATCTTCACGACAGAGGGGTTGGCCTAGGTCCATGCCTCGATCCACTGATTCGCGAGATGGCTTTACGCTCTATGCCGAGCATTGCATCGGGAGGAGGACCGGAGAGTATTTTCAGACACATTCTAAATCAGCACAGCGTTACTGGGAACGACACTGCGATGGTGAGAAGGTTGATTGAAGATCTGCGTATCGATGAGCAAAATGATCTGTACGAGTTCACGTGTTTACTGGCCATCTACACTGGAAACATGCTTGCTCACAAGATCGTGAAGATTATGGATGGAGGGCTAGCAGATCAGGGGGAGATCTTGGAATGGCTCCTACAGCGTGGATTACTGAGGATTTGACGGACATTCTTTGGAACTTTATGTTCTATCGAATGAATGATGTCCAGGGCGTTCTCATATGTTATTTATCTATTATTCCTGGCTCTAAATCATACACCAACAGCATCCTTCTGTCTTATGTGCTGGTCTGTCGCATGGTTAGGGCCTGGCGAGTTTGTTGATCCACTTTATTGAGTTTCTCTAAAATATTTTCGCGCCGCGCCATCTGGAACTAATGCAATCTTTCTCCCCTGCCTCAACGCGCCTCTTTCTGTCAAGACCTGTAGGGGTGCAAATGGATCTTCCAAATGCAGGACGAGAGGGAGCAGCGACAACGATCCTCCCAACGACCCCTATCCGTGCGGGAAGCCGGCGAAAAATTCGCAATCTTGAGCCTCAACCTCCATGAACCCGCGAGTCGGTCTCCACCTCAAATTAATTCGTCGACCCTCATCCCCAGCATCTTTAACACCATCGAACCTGAGACTTGGTCTAGGAGATGGCGGCGTCACAGTGACAACATCAAATGACTATCGAGGGTTTCTATCGTTGTTGAATATGCGGCTTTCAACAGCGGAGATACTGTCAACAATATGAACAAATCGAGCCAAGATGCGATGAAGGAGTTACAAGAGGCTAAATACACGAGTGGGGAGGAATTGCGGAGTCCGTCTCGAATGGATCACTGACCAAGGAGGCCAAGCAGTCAACATGGCAGATGGTCCTGCAGTACAAACCCGCGATACTGTGGGCCGCCTTTATTGGTCTGGCAGGAGTCAATTGAGGAATGGATGTTCTGGTTGGTACTATTTTTCTGCTACCAGATTCACACCCTGATTCTGTCAACAGCTCTCGAATAATGTCATCTCTATCCCCTTTTTCCAAAAAGACTTCGGATACAAGTTCAACAATACATCATTAGCTCGAGCTGGCAGATCGCCTTCAACACTGCTGCATCAATTGGTGGTTACTTTGGAGCGATAGGTGCTGGGTATCTTGTGGATAAGCTAGGGAAGTGAAAGACACTGGAGATTGGGTGTATAATCAGTATTGGGGCTGTTTTCATGCAGGTCTTTGCTCGGAAGCCTGAGGTTCTGCTGGTTGGCAAGGCGAGGAGGATCTCTCCAGTTCAAGCTTGCACAGCTGACATGATGCGGTTGATCGATGGTCTATCTCTGGGTGCTTTTCTTACCATCCCCTCTAGCTTTGCTGCTGAAGTATGTCAGTTAATCTTAGGGGTCTGACAACATTGTATCGGACAACTAATTGCTAACCTGGCTCTGAAAGGTACCGGAACCCTGGACAGCTCTCACATACAAAATCCCGTTTGCTGTACAATTTATCTTCCCGGTATGTCTCATCACCGGCCTCCCGCTCTTTCAATCGCCCTGGTTTCGCTACGGAGACAACATTCAAAGAAAGCTATCGAAGTCCTTTTACGCCTTGGATATCCATCCTCCGTCACAATCCTTCCAGAAATGATCAAACTCTCGCTCTTGAAGAGAAGAACTCTGCCAGCACTTCATATATTGACTGCCTCCGTGGCTCGGATCTTCGACGGCCCTAAATTGCAATGGGCATTACCGCAGTTGCTCAGTTGACCGGAGTCGCCTTCGTGCTTGGCTACAGCAGTTACTTCTTCGAGCTCGCTGGTCTGTCTGCGTCTTCTTCCTTCTCACTGTCTATCGGAGTCTCAGTCCTAGGTCTCGTCGGTATCGTGTTTTCCAGGTTCTCATCAATAGAGTTGGAAGAAGGCCAATGACACTCACTGAAGGAATACCGTATTAGTTGGTTTATAAGACCCTGGCTTGCACATTAAATTTCACCACTTCAGACCACATTTGCAGGGGTATTTTTGGTGTGTTGCCAGTGTCTTATAAACGGGGGGTTCTTGTAGTAGAGTTGGAGTCTTATAATCCAATTAATACGGTAGTCCTGACTATACTGCTCCTTCTAATTGGCATCCTCGACATCCTACCCGCGACTCAAGCAAGTCAAACGGCACCAATATATGGGCAGGTAGCCTGTATCATCGCCTTCGCATTTGTCTACCCTGTCAGCATCGGACCCATGTTCTGGGCCTTATTCGCTGGAATCTCCAGCTCGAGGCTTCGAACTCGGACAGTCGGTCTTGGTGTCGTCATACCAAATCTCTTCGGCATATTTATGAATATCGTCATTCCATTGTTGATTAATCTAGATGCCGCGAATCTGAAGGGCAGGATTGGGTTTATATACGGCGGGACGGCGTTTTGTGTCAGTTGTATGAGTGTATTTTAGGGTCCCGGAGACGGCTTATCGAAGTTTTGAGGAATTGGACTGTTTGTTCAGCTGAGGGTGCCAGCGAGGAAGTTTAAGGGATTTGTCATCTCGTAATCATAAAATGATGGCTTTTCAAAGACATTTTGTTTGTCATGTCGGGAGTCTCGGAGGAAAGTCTTGGCCACGTGAGATAATTGTGTTTGCTGTGACGGGATACTATTGATAACACAATGAAAGCTGCTTTCACAAGGATTAATGTTATGGCAAATAATCTTCTTCCAGCCATAATCAGAAATCCTCAGAGTATATCAATGTTACACAAGAAGAGGGGCAGTTAAAGTCAGGTGATCTACACCCCTGCAAGTTGACCGCCGAACTTCTTCGAACTTCCATTTCGCCAACCAACGCGACAACACAACTCCACAACCTACGCGTTAAAGATCTTCACCACGAATCGCAATCATCACCAATAAACTCCAGCTACTTTATTATTTGCCCGCTGTCGTTGAAAGTCTGAAAGACGACATTTATTCTCTTGCTTGAATGACGCTCCGCAATCATGGCCCCATCGGCGACGGCGTTGCTTAGGTGGAGCCAAGAGGAAATCGATATTCTCGTGCGAATGACCAACGAACAGCTAGAATTGGAGGCAAAAGATGCTTCAATGGTGATCTCCTGGAATCAGCACTGGAAGAAAGTCTCGTCACACCTCAAAGAACTCGGCCACAACAGAAGCTTTACTGCGTGTCGCGGCATTTGGACTCGCGGCGTCGAAGCGCAACGAGCTAATAGAGAAGCTGCTGGTCCGGATTGGGATGATTCTGAGCATGAAATCCTAGTTCATATGACTAAAAAGCAACTGGATTTAGAGAAGGCAAACCCTTCAGCTGTTGTCCCGTGGGCTAAACACTGGAAAAAAGTGTCGCTTCAACTGGACGAGAATGGTTACAACAGAACTCCAGATAACTGCGCGGCTTACTGGCTGCTGGTTGAGAATGGCACCGAAATTGAATTTGGTTCGGAATTGGAAGGAGAAGCCGAAGCAGACGAGGATGAGGACGATCAGTCGCCGCAAACCGACGACAGGATCGACAATGAAGAAGACGACCTTCCATCTGGTCTCACCATCACATCGCCGCAGGCATCTTCCAAAACTTCGTTGTGGAGCCTTGAGGAGTACGAGAACTTATTAAGACTCTTGAAGGCGCGCCGAGAACTTGAAGAGAAGAAGGGATTGGAGAAGTTGTCAGGCGTTAAATTCTGGACTGAAATTGCCCAATCGCATCGGGCAAGCGGGTTTGATAGAACTTTCGAGGGTTGTAAGACCTTCTGGAACAAACAGGGAAGAGATCGAAGTGGATACGACGAGCGAGTAAAGCCCTCTCCGACCAAGTCAAGCACGCAGCCAGACATCCGGCCAAGCGCAGAGTCGAGCGCGGAGTCGAGCACCAAATCGAGTACCAAATCAAGCAGCAATGGTTCAAAGCCATCGAGTCTTTCCTCTTTGTGGTCACCGGTCAACGAAGCCGATGTTGAAGAATCCATTGTGGTCTCACGGAACCCTGCGATCGACGCACTGAGACGCTTTCAGGAAGAACATTCCGTCGACCCCTATGCCTCCTCTCCTGATGCAGACTCTGCACTCCCTAAATCAACAAACTCAGTCGTTACTGCGACAGAATCATCAGAGCACGAGCACATCCTCACGAAAAGTAAATAGCAGAATCGTTCTCGTCATTTCACACTCTAACAATCCCTATAGGGAAACGAGGAAAGACCTCCGATTCATCAACTCCAGCGCAGTCTCCAAGCCTTGCCGAAAAAGACTATTCATCAAAGAAGGGACTTACAAGCTTCCGCTTAACTCCGGATCAAAGGTGCGTTATTCGGGGAATAAGAGTATTGCCTTACCTGGATGTCTCATGAGCAGATATTCAGAATCGATCAACTAGAATGAGCGATATATATCCTCACTTTACCGAACTGTCTCGTGAGCTATAGCTTCTAGATCATGTCTCGGGAGCAGAGTTTTTAAATCATTCAAACTGAATAAACGATTGCTGACGTCCCGATTCCCACAGAGCGATCCTAGCAGCTGAAGTAGCAAAGAACAGTGGTACTATAACGAGTGCGAGAAAAGCGGAATTGGCCCAGGAGTTAGACGTGCAGGAGAAGACTGTTAGGGTAGGAAGCATTCTTCTCTGATTGCATTATTCATATTGAGCGAGGCTAATTTATTTCCAGAACTGGTTTGCCAATTATAACGTCAAGGCTAGGAGGAATCATGGAAACAGCACCCCGATTCCAGCAGCACCAACTTCTACATATAAAGGCTTCGATGATGACTTTCATAGCAGTGAACCAAAGTCCACAAGCCAAAGAAGTACCCCTACTGCAGTCACCCCAACACCTACGTACAATGGATTCTCAAATTTCGATAACGAGTGTCCTTCGAAGCGGCTATATCCCAAAGAGAGCACTCCCGACCATGCTCATCCAGCCAAGAAGGCTCGTTTGGAAGCTGAAGTTGACAAATTCACGTTCAATGAGGGGGGTTTTAATGTGAGTCCAGCCGTTCTTAGTACAGGTCGGCCACCACTAATATCGTTCAGCCCGTCAATCGTCCTGCTATACCCCCGTCAACAGTACCTCCAAATATAGTGCAGTCTAGCAGAGCCGAAGTTTCCACAGGTGGTGGTGGAGGAAGAGGAGATGGCTTAGATGTTCCTCCAGCTAGCCAGTTGACCCTGCCACCAGTTGTTACCTCCAATGCTCCCTCCGGAGTTGTTGAGAGCAGTGGATTCACTCATTCATTCATAACGATTGCAAAGAAGGGCACCGAAGCCCAAATCCCACCTTCAACTCAGAAGCTGAGTTCAACTCCCCAGCCTGGTTCGCTCCCTGACAGTCAGCGAACGGTCCCTAGTATGACCAACCAACCTAAATCACAACCCGAGGCAACTTCGTACCCCACCAGAATGATATACGGCGACGGTAGTGACAGGCCCAACATCAACGACGAAGCATCAAGCCCAGCCGAGAGGAATGGTTTCACCAACAATACGCGCACTGGTCACCTTCGAGAGTTTTCACCGAAGAATACTTTGGCCAGCGTAAATCGTTACCCTACTTGGGCCGGAAACAGAACCATCTTCGATGATGATAGTACGCTGATACAAGTTGAACGAATGGGAAGCCAGCCCAGAGAGAACACTTTGGCGAGGCAGCCAGACCCTGTCAGAACGCCCGTGACTACACAGAGCGCCACTAATACCAGTAAGTATTTCTTGGGGCACTTCTTTGGCCGGTTTCCTGAGTTTTACTCTCGAATCCTACCCTGTCAGGGGTAGAATTCGAGTTTGGAACTCACGAATCCTACTTAAGTCGAATTATTCACGTGTATTGAGAAATTACTGACTCGGGAAATTTCACAGTTTCCGCCGCGAACAAATACCATGACAGTGCAGCCAGTCCACAAAAGCCGACCGTATCGCCCTCTCCAACCAAGACACAGCATTCTCCGAATCGGGAATGGGCCAGACAATTCACAGCTACGAAGAACGAAAAGCAAAGGGAAAATTCAGCTAACCCAAAGCCTCCCTCAATGCCCGCACCTCCCAAGGATTCTCCTGCCGCCGTCCCTTCCGCCGACAAACAACAAGATAGTGTAGCCAGTGCACCAAACCCGGCTAGTGCTCCTACCCAGAATCCATCTGCAATTCCAATATCCACACCCACCCCCGTTACCAACGAAGATCCAAAAGTGACAGCTTCTCGTAAGTAATTCACGAGGCAGTTCATTTCCTATTATTTCCGATCTCAAGAGTTTGACTGCCAACTTCTACTCCAGAGATAGTGTCTTCATAGTAAGGACACACCGCATCAATTGAGATATAAGATATCGATCGCTCTATGATTTTAAGCAATTGAAAACGCATGCTTTTGGACAGCTAGTCGCAGTCTTCGATGCCCTTGAGTTCAGTTGCTAAACTAGAGTGAGCATTCCAAGGTGGTCAGGGTCCAGTGAGCTCTATGGAGACTTTTAATCTCTGAAACTAGAACGAGCGATTGATATCTTTCTTATATCCGAATTACTATCGGGTCTCGGAACTCATAAGACCTCCTTTCGGATTCTCTCTCGTCCTTTTCCCTACACTGCTGACTCGGAGATTTTTACAGGACAAGTCCAAAGTTTCCGCACTGAGATCGATAATTTGAAACAAGCCAATGATACACACACAACAAGAATCAATGACCTCGCACAGCAACTCTCGAGTTTCTCCCACAAGCACAATGGACTGAACGCTGAGAAGGAGGCTGAGATTGCTCGAGTCCTACGAGAAATTGAGGGTCGCTATGAAACTCAGCATGCACGTTTGCAACAGCAAAAGGAATGGCTGGAGAAAGAGAGAGAGACGGAGGTTGAGGGCTTGAAGAAGAATACTATGGAGCTTTCCAGGAAGGAAAAGGGGCTGGTGAGATGGCAAGGAATTGTGGAATATTACGACACTGAGGGAGAATGAGGATTGCCAGGATACTTTCTTCCTCACTTCACAGGAGGGTTTCTGAATTGTTAACTCAGGCTGAGAGACTGGAAGGTACGATGGCTAGATAGATACCTACCTGCCTCACACTTGCTGGCCACTACGATTATTTTGGTGGGTTCTAGAAAGTGTGTGTTTTGTCTTGTCGAATTCGCTACATAGAAAGGGGGAGTCTGTTGAGTATATGGGTAATACTTCGAGGAGTTGTTTTTGCAGGGCGTGGATTTCAAGATACCCTTCTCTCTGCGGCATGGGAGTTTTCAAAAATCAATGGGCTTTTCTAATTGTGTGTACGAGTCATAGAGACCGAATATAGTGATCACTCACTCACTCGTTTTTAATTGCTGCTACAAAGCAAAGCTCTCGGTAGCTTTCCCACAAGGAAATGTTTCGAGTCCCATATTACCGTGCGACACTCATGGAGCGGATGAATCGAAAACGCGGATCAGTTAAAAACCAGCTACTTTCAAGACAACGCTTGAAAGCACCGAGATCTTCGCTAGACTCCTCTTTAAATCGATTGCGGATGTAGAAACCTGCCTGACTGATAAAGAGCAGAACGGCAGCTAATTTCGCCCTCAATCCTCGACTTCACACCCACTTCATGCTGAATACTTTTCATCCTCAGTCGCCCCCCGAAAATTTTCAACTTTTCCTTTTACATTCCATCATTCCATGGAAGTCCTACCTTTCACGAGTTAGCGAAGAAAATCACCCCAGAAACATGAGTTAACCAATAAGTTTCTGCCACACAGCCTCATCGCTACCGGTCACCTGGAGACTGGAAGTTATTTCGATCTCAAGCCTCAACTCTATCTGCAAACAATCGGACTTAACTCCAGCCTTGCGACTCGAACATTTTCATTGATCAAGTTTCGTTCCAAAGATATCTGGCCAATAGCATGGCACTTCGTATTGCGCAGGCACCCGTCAAAGGGAAAAGCCGGGGGAAGACAACGTCTAGCTCCAATTGAAGCAGACGACGATTGTTTCGTCCACAAGCCAAATACCTGCGCCCATCACAAGGTTCGTTTCTGCGTTATAGGCTCCTTTGTGCGTCCATTGCGGAAACCAGGTGGAATGATCAATACGATGGAAAAGGAGTGCCTTTCCAATCATTCTGGTTCCTGCGTCGGGGAGGCTTGCGGCTGTGCCTGGCCGGCGGGCACAGTGACTCTGCTCCACCTCATGCAGAGCTGAGGGTATTCAAGTGATACCAAAGATGGTGGAACAACCAAAATGGCTGATTCCCGCGAAAGATGTGAATATGTATATTCCATAAAGCCATCTTCTTTTCTACCTTATCGAAATGCTTTGATGCCATCTTACCCTCCACGTCCTTCGCTACGTGTCCCTGAGATCTTGATCCTTCGTTGTATTTGAATCTTTATCAAAAAGCTTAATATCTTCATCCATCTTCAAGTCCTTTCCATATCCAGTTGTTGAGTTCTTGAGTCCTACCGTCTTGGAAGATCGCTTGTACATACAACTAGAATCCATTCAACAATGAAAATCAACATCCTCGTCGCCCTCTTGGGCTGGCTCTTTGCCACAATCCTAGCAGCACCCACAGACCTTTCCCGCAAAGAACGCTCTCTTGCCGAAAGAAACGTCCCTGCATGGCAGTTCTACTACGATGTTACTGCAGCCCAGCATCAGACGAACTTCAACAAATGGTCAGCAGCTGGCTACCAAATGATCTCACTGAGCGCCTATGGCCAACCTCCCAATAATCGCTATGCAGCGGTTTGGGTTCAACGCCCCAGCCCATCATACTGGGCTATTCATGAAGCAAGCGGTTCGACGTATCAGTCTTGGTTCGACAGTCATGCTAGCAATGGATACGTCTCAACAATAATCACAGTCACTGGCCCAGCAGCAAACCCGATATTTGCTGGTATTATGGTGCAAAATGGAGTGACGAACTGGTATCAGAAGTGTGGCCTGACAAATAGTCAATATGTTGCGGAACTCAACAATGCTCAATCGAATCGATACATTCTCAAATCGTTCACCGAATATGGCTCTTCTTCAGATCGGCTGTACTGTGGAGTCTGGTATTACAACGACCAGTTTGACAAATACACCTCATGGGTCGACGAATCATACAGTGACTACCAAGCTACATTCAATGCAGAGACTACAAAGCCGTATTGGCGCCCTTCTTACCTCGCTGTTTCGGAAGATCACCAAATCTCGTCCGAATTCGTCGACACCGATATTGGGTCATGGGTAGCCAGGCATGGAATGACAGCAAATGATCTTCAAACGGAATACCAGACCCAAAAGGCAGAAGGCCGATACATTATTCATCTCCAAGGAGGCGGAACGGGAAGTAATGCCAACTTCGCCGCTCTCTGGGCCGAGCAAGATATCCCCACTCCTCGAAGCTGGCGCGCAACTGGAACCATCACTGGATTCGAAAACAACGCTGTCGCTGAGACACAAGCAGATAGCCTCATGGAGAATTTCATGAAGACGAATGGAGTCCGCCAAGCACAATTCACCGTCGGCAAGAACGGAAACATTCTTCTGCAGAAAGCGTACTCGTGGAGTGAAGCCACCCGCCACACCACAGCGACAAACGACGTCTTCCTCCTTGCATCCATCAGCAAGGCTTTCCTCGAAGCTACTATTCAAACACTTTATAACAGCAACAAGCTCACTTCCTCCACCAAAGTCTACCCGTTACTCGGATACACGAATACCCCCGATGCCCGCCTGCAGGAGATCACGGTCGACCAACTCCTCACCCATTACGGCGGACTCAACGACTCCCAATCTGGATTCGATCCCGCCTACTCTATGCGCGAGATAGCACACGCCCAAAACACCGGCGCTAACCCTGCTTCCGTGAAAAATATCGTCGACTACATGTCTCGCTACACACTGGACTTCAACCCGGGCGCCGGCTACGCATATTCCAACTACGGATATATATTGCTCAGCTACGTAGTTGAACATGTAACTGGCATGGCATATTATGATTATCTATCTCAAGCGGTATTGACGCCGGGTGGATATGATGTACGGAAGTGGATTACGAGTCCGAGCGCGCATACCAATGATCCCATCACTCAGGAGAGTAAATACACGGGATTGAGTGCTGCGCAGCCGCAGAGTCCCAACCTGGTGGCGGATATCTTTGGAGGCGATGATCAGTATAAGGAGGATTGCTTTGGTGAGGGAGCCCTGGCTGCGTCTGCTACAACGCTGGTGGATTTTATTCATACTCATGGTGAGCTCATCATCCCAATCTTCCTTTCCTTCATCATCCTTTGTCGATTAATTTAGCTAACAACTTGCAGCCGTATGGGGCATCGGACCACGCAACCCGACTGGCCTCACTGGAGACTGGTATTGGGACCGCGAAGGCAGCACACCGGGTGCAAACACTTGGGCAGAGTCTCTTGGGAACGGCCTCGATTGGTCTGTTGTCGTCAACACACGCGATTATCCGCCTTTTGGGATAAACGAGGATCCGTTTGCGAATATCCTTTGCCAGTCGACGATTCCGGCGTTTTTGAATAATTATCCGACAGTTTGATCATAGGGAAAAGGTAACTGGGTTGAAAATACGGCAAGGCTGTGGAGTTTGGGTGTTTTGAACGAGAACTGAACAAGTAAAGCAGAGTTTCTGGAGAAAGTTGTCTCGGATTTTGTATTGTAGAAAGAATGCTTGCAGAATGAAGCCCATGAATTGTTTTCATCTCAAATTCAGGTAAGGCGGATAACTTGAACGTCATAATAAACTTTTATAAAACAAGGCAATCACCCGAAACCTTCCATCCCATCCGGTGCAGCATGCGTTGCTGACTGCATATGCGGGGCCCATTCTCCCGAGCCTCACACCTTTTGCCCTCTATTTCGCGGAGCATTCCTAATGCATATTTGCTCCGAGCCTCGTCAATTTAACTTCAGTTTCATGCTGCTATTTGCGCATGCGATGGAATGGAGCTACGTCACGAAGGAAAGGCGTGTGAGTTCTGTTAAAGCAGCTTTAATCTGAGTTCCTCCGAAAACTCTTGGTCAGTAGGGCCGTTGCATCAAAAGATCGAGTCACTTCAGAGGGAAACATCTGGCGGAGGCTCGGAGAGTGAATTTGGAGGTGTAATTAATGTTGGAAGCGTGAAGATGAGTGGGACTAAGTGTAAGTGCGGTGGCCGCTGGGAACAAAAACTGACAGTAACAGATAGAATGACAGCGACAAAGGTATCAAGGACGACAATAAACTCGAATCTGAGAAGAATGAGAGAGCAGGGAAGCTTTCCCACTGATGTCTGAGCCCAGCTCTTTCTTTTGCCCAATAACCTGCATCTAAGAACAACAGATTTCAAAATTGCGAGGACTGCAGGACCGGAACCGCTCGCTCCTTTGGAGCGGATGAGCGGCAGAACGAGGAGGAAGGAACTGTTCGATGTACTGCATCTGTATACCCAATAGGTTTGAGGCTCACCTGGTTTGAATTTGAATGGTAGTCGACATTAATATTTAGAACGACAAAAATATCTGCGTTGATGATGAAAGCATTTGCTAAGAAAGAAGGGAAGATTAAACTGAATGGATGAAAGCTTTTCCTTCCATGAGTACACGAGTCCTGAGAACCGCCGTGTCGTCCGTCCAAGATATTCCGCAGCTTGAGTTTTGACCTTTGCTGAAACGGCTCTGAGATGACGTTCGGAAGGCTACCCGTCCAGTCGAGTATTTGAAACGTAGTTGAAAGCCGTGTGATTGATTTCCCGGATAGTGTCATTGTAACCTTCTCAGTCTGGCACATTTGTGGGTTGGAAAGCAAGTATGGAAGAGAACTGTTCCACCAAAGACCAGTCTGCAAGAACTATTTAATATTTAATACTTAATACTTTCGACGCTCCGCAACACCATCGGCCCATAATTCAGTGAAAGCATACCAAATTATGAG
Organism: Gamarada debralockiae; assembly: GCA_002803225.1. Taxonomy (NCBI): domain Eukaryota; kingdom Fungi; phylum Ascomycota; class Leotiomycetes; order Helotiales; family Hyphodiscaceae; genus Gamarada; species Gamarada debralockiae. The sequence goes on along the minus strand of NXFV01000120.1, from coordinate 41,335 downwards.
AAGATTGTGCAGGCCACCACTGTATCCGCACATCTCAACTCTTCTCGTTCTGAAGGTAGGGGAAGCTGCTCTGCTTGAAATGCCAGGTCTTGTATTCTTGTTGGTGCTAGATTTGGAGGGTATTTGGCATTGAGAGGATGATGACGACAAGAGGAACGACGACGAGAGGGGTGACGACAGTAATGAAGTGGCTCTAAATGGCGAAGGAAGACTAGACCAAAGGAACGAAGGGAATGAAGCTTTGTGCTCGCAGCTGATATTCTCGTATCTTGTCTCAGAATTTCCCCAGAGTTCTCTGTTGAATCGCCTCTTGCTTCCTGTGCCTAGGAACATATTTGCAGATCATTAATTGAAGAGTTTCCTTTTAAGAGCTGGGAGTTGGTCGATCGGTCTGGGCCTGTGATCTGACCGTTACGACCATCTCGGGATGCAATCTGTGTTATCTTGTCCGAAGTTGCGAATCAAGGATGACGAAAGGCTTCCCAGAGACTCAAAAAGTCAACGTGTATTTCTACGCTGCGGCCATCATACTTCCTGTTCGGTTCAATTGTTGAATGTCTGGTGGCTGCTACTTCACCAAATTGAATTTAAATCTCTGCACGTTCAACCTTCCTCGGCAAGCTCCAGCCACCCCGCAATATTGAGCACATAGCTCGAGGCAAGATTAAGGGGTAGCGTAAAGGACCCGAATGGAAGGGCAAGGAGAGACCCGGCGCTCGCCACAAGTGTTCGGTGTTTTGGGGTGCAAGGTGTGTAGCAAATCGGATGACAGCGATGGTTAGAATCGCGATGAGAAAGAAATCGACGACAATAATCGTTGAGAAGTTGTGAGCAAACAAACTGAAAGAAAGGGGTTGGGCGTTTCATCCTCGCATTTGTGATGTGATTGCTCTGGGCATTGGACAACCTCTTCCGGTCGACAAGAAACATCGGCAACCCCCTTCCGCCGTCGCTTGCCCCTGGGAATATTGACCATGATCCTCGAGGGATCTCTGAACGGGGGTCTTGCTTAGCTCACAGATCTTCACATCCGAGAATTGGCCTTGCAATACCCCCAGGTAAGGAGTCCAGTACTGATGGTGTCGGTGGACTCTGGACGGAACAGACTTCCTTTGGCGACGAAAATTTGGTAGATAAAAGATCATCGCGGCGGCGAAAGGATTCGGGGAGTTGGATAGTCTTGGCAGAGTGTATGGTATCGAGCTCAATCTCCCACCGCTCTTCCAAACCCGCGGATCGGCAGGAAGGAGGCGACGGGAGGTATTCGGAAGGCTGGTATGAATCGCCAATAACCGCCGTGCATATCTTTGCGGCCGCCAAATTGAAGCTGGACTCGGCATTCTCCTCGTTAGAGATTAAACGTGCCGTTGTCACGACAGATACTGGAACCCTCGCACGAGTCATGCTGCCGGATGCGATTGGCAATCACACCCGGGAGGCGCATTTCGGCTCGGCTATGAGGGCCTGCACGGACGCATCCGTGGATTCCACGTTCTGGGAGCGGTAAGCATAATCGCAGTTTTGATCAAGTATGGTTGATATACGAGCAGGCTCTAAGTCAAGATATCGAATTCTCGGACCCAAAAGACATTTGCCTTTAGCTTTGAGATCAGGGATGGTGACGAATGTCGACCTGCTTACAGATGCAGACGATGCAGAGAAGGCAAGTCAACACGTGCTGGGCGGTTGCATAGGCCGATTGTTCTTTTCTTTCAGCGCCGCCATATCGTGACTGGCGTGAAAGGCGTTAAAATCGGAGAGCATTTCTCGGAGCTACTTCGATGTTGAGCTGAAAGGCTGGGATAGTTCGCACTGTAATGTCATGCAGAAGCATGACAGTGGCTTCAAAACCAAATTCGGGCCCGCGGATCAGGAACCAGGCGGCCTCGTGCAGGAGTCAAGGGAAGGTATTCCGACTCCATGGTAAAAGAAGGTCCGTAGGTAGCTCTCAGTGACATTCCAGAAGAATGTCAAACAACATCTAGCGCACAAAAGCATGTTCATTCGACGGTTACTAAGCCTTGTGAGCTGAAACGGTACGTATGGCGCGAGAATCAGGCCATTTTATCCCGATGGCTTGAGTTGAAGACGCGTGCAAAAATGACCATTATGTTTGTGGCTGGGCTGGGTGCGGGAAGGAGTGCGCGACTCATTAAATTGGGGATTTCGGACTGTGCCGAAGGCTTGTGTAACACTGCACTTGGCCATATCTTACCGGTGAGAGATCATGCAGACAACCTTTGCTGCTGAAGAAAAGCCACTACAGGGTGGCCGACGTGGAGATTGGCCAGTGGCTTGCGATTTGGGAAGGGTATTTGAGTGTCAAGCAGGAAATTTCCTTGTAATCTGTCGAATTATAAATTCCGAAGGGGTACATCGTATCAAAGTACCAGTCAACAATTTGTGTTCAATCGCTTATGAGCGTGCAAAATATTGCATCGTGCATATTAGCTATCTCCGTACAGTGGCCCCCAAAGTGTTTGAGAGCCATGCTGACAACGGTGGTGGAGGAACAGTTGTTTCAAACGAACGAGGCTGTCGAGAGCAATTATGGAGCCATTGGCGCCAGTCCGTCCGCTGAGACTGAAACATCGTGAATTTCATTGATATCGAACTCAAGTACCATTTCGAGGTCGGTAGCGGGTCCTTGCATCGTGGAAGTTGTGGGACGTAGCAGTGACACTGTCACATCACTATCATGCTCTGGCCTGAATGTTGCCGACAGAGGTCCTTTCATGACGACCTTGATCAGCGAGGCAGGTAAGGAAATCATCTCATTAGCCCTGAGGTCCCCGTTTTGAAGCTATTTGCGAATATTGGCATCGGATGTCAATCAAAAAAATCCAGAAAGTAGTCTTAGCTCTCACAGGCTGCCTTCCCTGTTACTCATGTCGCCGACTTCAATTCTTCGGGTAGATTAAGCAATGACCTTCAATTGCTGAATTGAGCTGAGCGATCAGTGCCCGAATCGTTCAACGGGATTTAGCGACCTTTGCTACTCTCTACGGTATCAAAACTATTTGAAGCCACAGCGCTAGACTCCACAATAGACTGAAAGCCAAGATTAAAGCTTTTGACAGATATCTGCTTTTCTCAAACGACTAGTAAGAAGATTTTGCAGGCCAACGAAAGAAATGTGAGCGTTTGGGAGAAGGAGAAGGTTGACAAAATTGGACGGAATACGAAAAAGTAAATCGACGGCATTTGAATCTTCCTTGTTCGTGCCTGCATGATCTGCGACTGTGGCTTTCAGAACCTTAGGCTCTGTGAGTGGTGCTCCGGGACACATCCGTGCCACGCCTAGGATTCAGCTGACTTAGAAGAGACATGGGGTAAAATGCCCAAGCTACTCAGCCACATTGAATGCGAAAACTTCGACGATACTATTGAACGGCCGCGGCGAGGGTGGAGGGGAAGCCTGACCGATTTGACAATTAACGTTCAGCTGAGCCTTACGCCACTTCGTAATCTATTCATAGTTCACATGACGACGGTGACGCCTCGAGTGGCTGCCAATATGCCAATGATAAAGCAAGTCGTAAGCGACGATGACCTCTGGTGATCGATTTGAGATTTAGATACGGGATAATGCAAATGCAAGATGCAATGCAAGATAAATCATGCAGCCCTCAGCATTTCACAGCAGCGGCGAATACGACCGTTCTAGAGTCATCTGTCGGAGTTCTTCCAAGGAAAGTCGTAAGTTGGAGTACGAAGGACGAGGTCCTCTGTACAACTTTCTCGGGAGGAGGGCCGAAGAGGCCTGTAAGAAGTGGGTTGGTGTGTGGCGGTACAGCAGACGGATGTGCTGCAAAATACTTGTATTATTTCGCCCCTGGTCCTTGCATACCAGTAGAACTATTCAGGCATGGGTGATAGGCATACCGTAACCTGACACACCCGCAAGACCATCCCAGGCGTCGATCTTTTCCCGCGTCTCTTCTGTCATGATTCGTCGTGTTGCACCACCTTTCGCTTTTCACACCTCACAAGGCTCACCCAAAAGGAACTATCAAAAATCTTCAAGATATATAGACAAATATTGGTGGACCAAAAGCGCTGCCCTTTCCGGACATTCTGGTAGCTTGGCTTATCTTGAAGATCCCGATCAGCAGCGCATCGTGCCGGAAGTGAACTGTTATTGGAGCGAAATGAGTTTTTCCCGGCCGCTCTGGCCTCAATTCGATACTGAAAATTCAAATACAGTAAGTGGAAGGAGAGCGAGAGCCGAGAGGGGACAACTGAGTCAAAGGGGAGCTATCATCATTGCGCAAGAAATGCTAGCGGTAGCTGGCGTGAGATACGGTACAGTACCCCACAGACCCGAGAGAGCTATTTCAAGATGCTCGAGACCGGCGGGAGAGCGGGATGTTTGGGATGATGCTAGGAATTATGGGACTTTAATTGATGAGATAAGATGAGAATGAGATGAGATGGGACGAATGACGATGATCACGAGATGGAATTATTACGTTGGTTGATGAAGGAAGGATTGACAGTTTTGATCTAGCACAATTCTCCATCCCGCGGCGGACGGAGTAGATCTTCGGGCTCTTCAAGTGCCGGGAGAAAGTCTCACCAGATCGGCATCCCCAAATCATGACAGGCTCTGACGTTGACGTGGCACAAGATTCCATCATATCGCAAGTCTGACTGCTTGGAATTTAGACGACTTGCATATAGGCGGAAAGACGGACTTCATGATACATACACGTTGAACTCGACTCAGAGAAAAGTAAGATTAATTAGCTTTAATTTGAGCGTAAAATATATCCCAATTTCCAGTGGGCACCCCCTGTAAAGAGAGATCTACCTTACCTACCTATCTATCTGATGTGCAGCGCGTCTGCAAGTGCGATGCACTTCCACTCTCAATACGTACAGCTGATTGAGTGATTGCTCTCTCAATTGATTGAATAGGGATACCTGCATCTGGCTGGCACTTATGATTTTCGCAAGCTTTCGGCTTCTTCCTACAAATGCACCCAAATGGTAACTACATCGTGATGGTGGTGTTTTAAACCGCACTCTATTGGTGATAGCGGCAGCAGGACAGGGATTTTCTCTAAAAATAATACTGGCTTTAGCTGCATTCGAATGATTTTCCAGCCTTCACTGACATTAGATTTGCCGCTATTCCATTATCAGTACCCATGTCCTGTACAACCCTGAGAACCCTGAGGGTGTGAAGAAACTGATGTCCGAGCAACGGAATAACTCCAAACGCAAGCCAGGGAAAAAGTCAGAGAGAAAAAAAAATCAATTCGAGATGATCTACAGCAGAAACAAAGAGCTTGTCACCGCTTATCTGTGCATCCATCAACCATCCACCACTCGGTGTGTGATGTGAACTGCTTCCGCATAGGCTCGAATGTACCTTCCCTTCGACCAAACAGAGCCTATCCTGCACCCTCTTCGAGTCCAACATCATCCTCCCTCTGAGCCTACCACAAGTCGCCGAACACTCGAAATTTGTCCCTCGACCTCGATCTTCTGCAAGCTTCCCTCCAACCCCTCCTCCTACCAATGTTCGAGTACCTTTCGTTCAGCAGCACAGCGATGATGGCATAATACATTACTCCCCATATCCCTACCACATACACGGCTCTCTCCACAAAGTTCATTCAACCTCAGGACCTCCGCCAAAGACTCCACCTAATGTCCTCCATCTATTCGTCTTCCAGATCGCGCCTTTTATTTTCTTCTTATTGAAAATTGCCTGCTTTATGATACCCCTCATACTCGAACCCGAATAATATTAATCATTAGTGACCTGCTCACAAAGTCGCTCGTTTTCTATTACAATTACCAGCTGCACACGAGCCAACGACACGGCTTCTCAAAGTCCTAGCTTACGTCCTCGTTCACAGCCGCCTTCAACTTTAAAGACCAGCTTCTGCCCACTACAACACATCCTAATAATAATTCAGCTCGAAGACTCACGAGGCATACGCATACATTCACACACGCATACTTCAGGAGGCTCGTTCAAATTCACGCATCTCGCCCGAAGGACTACTTTGCCCCATTCTACCTGCAGAGGCAGCAGCCACATCTTGTTCAGCTTCGGGGGCCGCCAATCCGAAGACCCGACACCAAGAAAAGTACCTCGACAAAATATCGCCCAAAAGAATTGTTCACTGCCCACTCAAAAGTCGATATAAAGTTGGATGGTTGAGATTGGCCGATTAGATCGTGGCGAAAGACAACTCTCCTGAGTTTGGAACTCCCGCATCGTGCAGGACTGTGGCATTTTCCTTTCCAGCCCTCTGGAGGCGCGGAACCTTTCGATCTTGTTTTTCGCTTGGTGTGACCACTTTCAGATCATTCAGCCATCAGCCGCCCTTTTCGCGCGCACGAGATCTGAGTGGTGCCCTTAGCTTGGTCTTTCCAGCTCAACCCATTTGAGTCTGGTGTCTGCATTTTTTGCACTACTGAATGGGAAAGGCTATTCTTTAGACCCCACCTCCACTACCCAAACTACCGTATGTACGCCTCACCCTTTTTCCCATTATTCATATTCCCATACCCATCCCTTGCATCCTTGTACATAAAGTCATCTGTGCGCAACATCGTTCACCTGGGAAAGCCTTCCCCCAGCAAAAGCACCCCAAGACCAACTTTGTTCAACCTTGCCCATCCACCCTCCTGGGTGTGACTACTATCAGACTAGGCATGCGCACATCTGCCTGTTTACAAGACCCCTCCCAACGACGAACGACACTTCAAGAAACTTGTCACCGGCACTTGCGAACTTGATCATGACGGCATGAACTGAATCTGACATCTCTCATGCGAACAGGTTCGCTTTTAACGGGTGGCTGCATATCTTCTGGGGACCCGGTCAATCTTGTCGAACATCAAAAGCTTCTTCTTTGTCTACATCCAGTACGTGCATCAAACTCACTCCCGCGATGGAGGAGAGCAGCCCACGGGTGCCTCTCCTCCATCCAATACCTGCCCTCCCAGAAGTCACTCCCGGCTAACCTTTTGATAGTATTTTAGGGAGAACACCAGTAATACTTTGTTCTCTAGTTTCAGCTTCCCGAAACCTCAATCCATACTAGAGCACGGCAGCTTAAGCTCTAGTTAATACGTTCGAAGAACAGGCGCCGATAGAACTCCAAAAAGCTAACCCGTTCCACCCAAACTTTTAACTCTCAGCACCTCTGTTTAGTCCACACCAGACTGAACCTAAATCCCTCGAGTTCGATTAGGAGAAAGATATCTCGTCATCTGCTTTCAGGACTTGAGAGATTTACACCACACCTTCTGCTCGATTGTCGAGCCTCCCCTCCAAGATATAGGTACGGAAGTGACCATTATTCCCCTGAGAACGGTCAATTTCCATGGACCAGAAACTCTCTTCACTGGCCAATATCCACATCTTCGTCTTACGCATTTGGAAGTTTAGTGTTGATTGTCCTTGTGGAATCTCCTCCCAATCTTTTCGAAAACCGTCAAGCTGGCATATTCAACGTACAGTCTGTTCGAAGTAAGTGGTTACTGAGGCTGCCAATTTTAATTGTGGCCTGAAAATCTTCCTGATCCTTCGTTACTGACTCACTCAATGCAGCCTGAACATATATCTTCCAATAGACCTATAATACTCGACGAAACCTACGAGTCGCCCGAGACTGCGGCACTTCACGAAGAAGGGTACGAGGGAGCCCTTGTGGCCCGGGCAGATTCCCCAACGGATCTCATTTCCATGTCTGCCTACGGGAAATCGCAACCTCCACAACTTCATGGTGAGTTAAGATGCGACTCCTGTTTTCCAAAAATACTCACCATGCAAATAGGCTACGATCCTGGTCGAACATACCCAGAAAGCTCCTTCCCATTCGTTGCGCCAACCTACGGAACTCAGCCTCCCGTCCCGTCACCGACAACGGCTCCGGCGTTCCAGAATGCAGCCCAGATGACACAGATGGTGTACGCCTCAAGCCAAACACGTCCTTATGACGAGCAATCTGGGCCATATTTGAATGTTGGATCTACGCCCATTCCTGAGGTGACGAGCTATGCACCACCAAGAGGCCCGGGAGGTACCAAACTTTTCGTCTACATCACCTCTCTGTACGAACTTTTGACTACGAACGAGCCGGTTTTCTTTTTGGCCTTTGGACAACGAAAATATCGGGCTTCATTGACAAGAATGAGTCAACAAGGAGGAGTTTGTAACTATGCTGTTGCAGTCGAAGCACCTCAGTTTGCCGCTACTGGATGGTCTTCCTCGCAAGTACCAGTATCAATGTATATGGAAACTGGAGATGGGGACGTGATAGCGAAGGTTGACGTTGGGAATTTTACCTATGTTGACGGAGCGATGATGGGCGGAAGCACATCGATGGAAGGTTCAAGGAAGAGGAAAACGTCAACAGAATCGGCGGATCTGATGAGAAGTCCCGCGAAACGTGCCTCGAGTCAGCAATTAAGGCCAAAGGAGGAGTACAAAAATTACGGGTATGCATCAACTGATGGAACGAGTTATTCGCCGTCGCCATATCTACAGCCAAGCAGTTCATATGGCAATCTTGCGGCACAGTACAATCGATCTGCTGGCAATTATCAGGCTCAACCTTCGTCCAGGAATTTGGGATACGCATTCTCCAATTCATCAGCTGCATCTCCAATCATAAAGGCGCAGTCACCGCAAGTTACGAACTGGAGCCCTGGATATTCTACTGTTGGCTCAAATATGGCAAGGAGCCCTGGAGTTCCCTCGAATGTGACTTCCCGCCCGGCTCTCACATCTCTTCCGTCACCAGCATCAGTTGCGAATCCACCACTCATCAGGACTTCGACACTGCAACAAACACCGAGTCCTGCGTCGACTCCTCATGGAAGTCAACAATTCAATGCATATGCTCTGTATCCAAACAAGGCGAAGCTGGAGATTAACGGTGATTTGGATGCAATGGGTCAGAATTGGTCGGATGAGGAATGGGAAGCAAAGAGACGGCTTGTGTGTTTCCAACGGTCGCAATCAGGCAGCACGATCAACACCTCTTTCAAACCAGTGTCAGTTGACGATCGACCCCCGAACAGTATTTGCATCAGTTGCATATATTGGGAAGAGAAGAATGAATGTTTCGTCACCAGTGTTGATACGATTTATCTACTGGAGCAGCTGGTTGCAGCACGTTTCACAGTAGAGGAAAAGAACAGGATACGGAGAAATCTCGAAGGCTTCCGACCATTGACGGTTTCAAAGGGCAAGCAAGATAGCGAGGAATTCTTCAAAGTCATCATGGCATTTCCAAATCCAAAGCCTCGTAACATCGAGAAGGACGTCAAGGTATTCCACTGGAAGGACCTGTCAAGTGCTTTGAAGAAGATCATTGGCAAATATGTAAGTTCCTTCACGTTCATTTCATATACAGAACTGACAATATACAGTCTGCTAGCCCATCCTCAACACTACCACCTGCACCCGCTCTTCTGACTCCTGTCTCCTCGACTGGCTATGCTACGGAATCTGCAGGAATTTCTTATGTCGACCACCATGGAACAGTATCTCCGAGATCGATATCTGGCTCAACGACATCTACGGCATACACAGCCAACATTCCTGCTCGAGTCCTCTCTCCTCAGAACCAAAAATCCATGGCGACGCTGCAGAGTGGTCCTCCTGATCTTCGCGTTTCAGTCCCACAACCCCACGAATCATCGAGTCATTGGCAAGGAGGTCAGCATCACATGCCAACCCCTCAGCAACAATACCAGCAACAACTTGGAAATCAAAGCGCTAGGAATTCATGGGATATGTCGACTTTTCTCGAAAGTAGCCCCGCAACTGCCGGCGGTAGTTCCACCCCACAGACCCTCAACTACCCAAGTTCTCGCAGCATGGCGGATAGCTCGGCCGGGGGCGATAACCGGATTGTTCGAAGTTTATCGTCGCAACAGCAGCAGCAGAGTCACCAGATGCCGCGTACGTGAGAAGGATATCGAATGTGATTGGTCAGCGTGGTTTCTAGTGAGGGTGTGGTGCTCAGTCATTGGTCATGCGCCTGACCATTTAGCGCCATCGCCAATCCTGGTCGCATCTCGTATTCCCTCACATGCGCCTTGTCTGCACAACATCTGCAACCTTCTACCTAAAGACGATGACCTGTCGATATTCAGAACTGTCATCGATGCAGTTCGAGAACTTCGGATGGGTTGGATGCCGACACTCGAATCGCATCAACGGCGATCGACATGCTTTCTGATACTCAAATCCCATGAGCAACCATCACTATCACATCTGGCCTCATGGTAGGCACCCTATTCGATGGCTTGACGACACCCTCTTCAACGTACTCGCCTCCTTTTCTGATAACGACCTTGGCATACGCCCTTCTCAACAGTCTCGAACGTTAACAAATGATTTCCCACTTCCTCTTGGTCGAAACCTTGTTTTATCTGTCTGTACTGCATGCGCCTTCTAGATATCATACCTCGTGCATTTTCCGGCTTGTTGTGGCTTTTCTGGGGAAGGGGTGCTCGGGCGGCGGCGTTCAACAACATCTGAGCGGGCTGCATTTTCTTTCCGGAGTGTAGCATATACCGTTGCTCCATCTATCTATCGTCTGGCTATCTAGCTAGCTTCATTCCTTTCCCTCCTTTCGGACATTTTCACTCACCTGATACCTATCTTGCATTGTGCGGAACAACATACTCGGCAGTTCCATTTGTCTTTCCTTTCGGCTCAAGATTACACTCAATGCTCACGCGAAATGGAGTTTTTCGTCCGATTTCGTTTGCTCGATCTATCTATGTACGATGACGCGAGGTCACTCGCACCCTGTATGTCTGGTCGTCTTCTCTCCTTTTCCTGTGGCATTATGGGTCGGCATACGTATTATGAAACTTTTTGTTCAGCATTTTTCTTGCAGTGGGTGGTGTTGGGGAGATTTTGCAATTTAATGGGGATACCACGTAACTTTTTTGCTCTTGCTTTGCTGGGTGGATGGGTGGGATTCGGGAATACAAAAATCATTGGGTTATAATGGATGGGTATGGGCCGACATTGCCTTAATATTTAATAAAATTTCTTCAAACATCTCTCCTGGCATTTCAGCGAATGATGCTGCTGCTTCAATCAACACAACTTATGCATAGAAACAACCCTAATTCCCTTTCTAGCACCTCGCTCCTATTTCAATGCCTCAGCACTCGAAATCCTGATCTCGAGATCGGAACCAAAGTTTGCACAAAAAAAAAAACAAAATTTTTTTTTTACGGATCACCAAGTCTTCAAACCTCAGGCATCAACACACGTCCCTGCCCGGTTTCAGCCCCCAACCATCAAAAATTCGGTGATCCCCCGCTCACTTCTCATTCGCTTCCATCCCATCAACCCTTACGCTTTGCATCCAAAAACTCAATGCCTTATCCTAATTCGGAATATGCAACGCCCGAAAATGACGAAACATTTGCTTAGACTGTTTACGACTTTCTTCTTACGTTCATTGTTGCTGCAGTGCAAGCGAGAGGCTTGCATGAGCTTGCATGAGCTTGCACTAACGGATTAAGATTGTCGGTAGATCGGACTTAGCTGCAGATCATATTAACTGGGTAGTAATAATGACAGCGCGGCGAGACAGGGAGGAAAAATTAAAAACGTATTTCATCATCAGCTTTGAGGGTCAAGGAGCATATTTGTGTTAGAGAATGGTTGACAGCGAGTAATGTGAAGCGAGGTTACAATTGAGAGGCTGGGAGAGGAAGATATGTGTGGCGTGGAGAGTCCTGCTCGAATTTGAACGCCTTCTGTTCGACGACTTGGATGGCCTGAACGGGCTCAAGACCTTCCGCAGCTGTGCAGCCCATTATCCAGTTACATCATCCCCCGCAAGCTCCAGATCCTTCAGGGCCCAGGTAGCGCAGCTGTCCAGTACTCGGAAAGATGCAATGCGGCACAGTTAGTTCTGCACATCCTGACAGTATATCCTCATCAAACATTCACTTCAATTGGAAACTTTCTTCCGGGAGGCTGTCTCTTCCCGCGTCTACATACTCCCTACAGAGATCTCGACGGGAGATATCATCATTGGTTCCTCCCTTCGCGGAGTTTTTTTGTGAGGATGGCGATTTGATGGATCTGATCTGGGGGTTCTCCGATCTTGAACCTCTTAGTAAGCATAAGCTTAAGTTTAAAGGCTCTTGCAACTTCTTTGAGCCTCATATCGATCCTGCCAAATCGTCATTGTTGTTGTCAAGAATGACGATTGCGAAAGCTTCCGCTATGGAAAACGAAATTTCCGGACGACGCATTACTTGGCTACACATATATTTCCTCGCGTTCTTCACGTCCTACACGTCCTAGTGATCCTGTAATATTATATCTCCTCTGTGTATATTATCCTCCTTTCCTTCGTCTCTTCCGGTTCAGCAATCATCCTGGCCGCCACGGCGCCATTGGCGCTTGCTGCTCCCATGCCAGAACCACTTCCTATGCCTAAGCCGCAGGGCGTTGAAACAGATACCCATCACTGAACTTTTGTTTCGCTTGATTGAAGATGTCATCATACTTCCAAGTCTGGAATCTGCCGTTCCTGCTATCATCAGTGACCTTGGCAATCTGGCGGATTCGGCCGGTACTGTAACTCGTAAGTCCCATCCTCATGCCACAGCCTTTGCCTGATCCAGTGTGATTGAATTTCAGAGGGTGTTGAAGACGGCACACTTCTCGGCACAGACGCTCCAGCAGTCGTGCAGAGACTCTCCCAAGCTGTCAAGCCCGCCGCTGCACCAACTTCCATTCAACAAGCAATGTCTCTAGCCGCAGGTTCATTTGGCATCACAAGTGCCAGCAAGCACCAGCTCCTGAGCATGACATTCTCACCAACATCCCTGACCTTTGTCTTGCACGGCTTCACATCAAGCGGTCTCATAGCTATTACAGAAGTCGCTGTAACCACCCTTCCACTTCATCACCAAAATCGTCAGAAAACTTATTGAAACGCAGAACCCATTCGTAAACCCAGACCCAAACCTCAACCCACCCGTCCCCATCTACAAACATTCTACGACACAGTCCTCTTCAACGCCCCATTTGACGTCCCAGAAGCGCGACCCCGCACAGCTATGTACATCCAACCCGGCTTCACCTGGGGTCGCAAGCAACCCGTCCTCATGTCGCCTGGCACCGGCGCCACTGGATCCATCAATTTCCAATCCAACCTCGGCAAGCTCCTCTCTCAAGAAAACTTCGCCGACCGCGGTGTACCTCAATATCCCCGAGTACTTGCTCTCGGATGCGCGGACGAATGCGGAATTTGTGAGCTATGCATTGCAGTATTTGTTTGCATGTAATGACGAACAAGAAACCCGCAGCCGTGACGTGGAGCCAAGGATCCTTGGATGCGCAGTGGGCGTTTAAATATTGGCCTTCAGTTCTCAAGATCATGGCGGATCATATTGCTATTTCGTCCGGCTATCACGGAATGACATTGGCGTATATTCTTTGTCCTGGTTTCGGCGCCGAGAAGTCAATTTCCTGTGTTCCCTTGTTATTCAGCAGGATTACGACGCCGCTTTCCGGCACAAAGCTCCGCAGCAACGGAGGAGACTCCGCATACGTCCCACCACAACCATCTATTCCCTCCTCGACAAGATTGTCAAACCCCAACAAGGAACCGCTGCTTCAAGTTTCATCCAAGATGCTCGCAACGTCGAGTCATCGAACACATTTCTATAAGGCGCTTGTTGGGACGAACTAGCAGGGGCTGTTTCCACTCACAACGGCGTGTTGTGCAACGCCGTAGCGTATGCGCTTGTGACTAATGCGCTGCAGCATGACGGACCAGGCAGCTTCGACAGAGTCTCGAGCAGCTGTCAAGATATTGTGGCGACAGGGCTCAGTTTAAGTGATGTCATTGAGACGGAGACTCGCTTGCTATGCTGAGCATCTTTCGTACTTTCTTCGGGCGCTCAACGAGCCTGCTATCAGAAGCTACGTGTACTTCTAAGAGACCTTCAAGGATAGACGAGAAAAGGAGGACGACAAGAGGTGCGCAAGGGGTTGTTCGGGAAGGTCATCAATTTCCTTTTTACTTGTATAATCTGTATTTTATGGGGAGGTGTTGTATGGTAGAGAAGAAGATTGGGAAATGAATAATGTGGAAACGAGAGACGACAGGACGGAGATGGAGATGGAGATGTTCAAGTACCTATATCATTCGGAACGGAGTTTGGGTTTGGGGAGAAATAACATCCATGCACTATATCTCCGGCCAATGCATGGGAGATAAAACCATCTTTCTGCTAAGTTACTGAACTGATTTGAACGACCATTCCTCTCTCTCTTCGTCACTTCCCTACTAGGTAGGTGGGACGAATTCAGATTGAACGAAAGGAGAAACCACGAATCGTTCACATAACTTGAGCCATTTGGTTGCACTGTGATTTGCACCCTCCCAGTTTGCCAGAGACGACAGTGCCGCTGGTAGACCTTGTTTGAGCGCCAACAACGGTCCTTTCTATAAGCTCGACTCCAACATGAACTTTCTAGCCCACAGTCGTTCATCTGATTCTAGAGATTGATCCATCGCTCATACGAGATGAACGATTCAGCCGCAGCTCATTCGTCAGATTCTAGATATCCAACTATCAATCGTCCAATCAAGATGAACGATCCAAACAACAACATCCTTCGAGAACCATCACCAGAATCCGGTACAACGTCGAACGAGAATGAAAGGTTGGGGGATGGGCCCACACAACTCGAGCAACAACGCCGCAGAGCACACCTTTTCTTCCGCGATCTGATGGCGCCCGACCTAGTACATGTTCACATCATCGTAAGTCCCAACGGCCGCACCAAAGAGGGCATCGAGCCTTCAAGTGAGAAAACCAAGCTCCGATTCCGCGCAAACGCCAGAATGAACTCTATTCGATTGGAGCACACTACCATATCCGCTGCGAGCACGACTTTCCTGCATCGGGGTTTTTCATCGAGCTGGGGCAAGACCATTGCAAACGGATCCAGCAAGTCCTGCTGGAAATGAATACCACCAATCCGGATATCCTTGCGAGCGCAATTCAGGTGATTACAACGTATTTGTCGACGATCAGCAGGCTTCAGTGATTCTGATTCCTCAGAGTGATGAAGATAGGGGGATGAGTAAGCGGCTGATTACCTTCGCTGAGACGGTTTGAGAGGAACTTGCCGAGGACAACGAGGCTGAGGATATATGAGAGGATTGATAGCGAATTTGAAGATTGGTGGAAGTGAGCGAAGAGAGGTTGGGGGGTTAGGGAATCTGTTGAATAGGGATATCCGAATGTTTGGTGTGAATTGCTCATTCCTTCCTGAAAGATTGAAATCCAAGGCACAGCTCACCTCAGTGGCTTAATCCTAATTTTTCATTCTATATGAATGATCTGATGCCCAAATGCTATTATTGACGACATCTAGTAATATGTATTCAAGAAATATGGCAATCATTTTGCCAAACCTTACCATGCCGCCATCCACGAGCACAACCAGGCCAAATCTTCAGTGTGCCTCTAGGAGCTATCCACCGTTTACAAACTGCCCGCATCCATTGATGCCAGGAAGTCGACGCCTTCACTCTCAGAAAGTAGAGAGGATTTCCACACGTCCCTGACTGGACCTCGACTGTCCAGCATCCAAAACTGCCCCAGTATTCCGCACCTGCACAACCTGTACCCGTCACGCAAGATACACAACGTTTGGAGGCGCCGTTGTCCGGTCCGAGGTTGACGGCCCCGTTGATGATGAGATGATATTGTTCGTTGCACAGGTGGCGTAGAAGGAGGTTGTTGATGTGGTGGTTAGACATTCTTGGAGTAATAACCTTGATAGATGTGGTGGCAGAGCCCTACGCGAGGAGGGGATATTTTGGAGTAATTATAGTGCATGAGAAGATGTAACAATGAGATGGTTTGCTTACAAACAGCCACAGTGGACGTCGATGGCGCCATTGAAGTCGTCAAAATAGTGTCAATTGTCGTCAAGGTTGTAGAATATGTCAAGGTTACGGAAGCATCAACAGGATAAAAGGTGCTTGTGATGGTACTGACAGGGCTGAGCGTCTTGGTTGAGGTCGTAGTGTGTGCGGCGATTGTTTTGTCGTGTGAATCGTTTGAGTCAAAGTACACGTTGTGGGGATTTCGAGACATTGGACTTGAGGCGAAGATTAGTTGCTGGAAAATTTTAGAAAGCAGAGACATCTTGCCAAGTACTTGGTACTGCATGGGAATTATCTTTCCTCAGAGAAATGGCATTGTGATGCATGACTCATTGTTCCGCGTACATCGTAGCGGTGATGAGGAGAGAGTTCTCGTTCCTCCGGAGCTACTTGTGTGACTATCAGAGGTGGTGGCTGGACGAGAGTGAAGCTCGTAGTTGTAGGCATTGTCGAGGTCGATGGGGTAATCTGAGTTGTCGATACCACTGTTGAAACGTGCTGAAAACTGTACTCGTTGCAGTGTCCATTTCACTGAAGGTCGAAGTAAGAGAATATGTACCTCTATTGATCTAGGCTTGTCAGTCTGAGCTTTGGTAGGAAAAGGCGGGTAAAATGACGAACTATTGGCTCGGTCGAAGTAGATGTGGTGTGGACTGCTAATGTGACTGTCATTGTCACTGCACTCGGCGTGATAGTATGTGGAGGAGTCACCTTTGTGACTAGGTACTCCACGTCTGTACATATCACTGTCTTCGTAGTCGAGGTTGGTACGGGTTTGACTCTTATTTTCGCAAACTTTGTCTTACAATCCACTCGAGTAGAGGTTCATGCGGCGCTAGCGCTTAAGCCAAAGAGACAGAAAAGCTGTAGCAGAAGCCAAGTGATTGGGAAAGAAAGTATGTTGAAGATTTTCGAGGATGTTCAATACAGCCTGGAAGATATCGAAGGCCAAAAGAGGACAATTTAACAGAATATCGATGTGCAAACTGCAAAGATCTGCAATCAAGATAGACAGATCACTCGATATGTAATTGCACTCAGTAGTCTCAGCAGGGCCTTTTTTTCAAGATACTTTAGCCTCAATCCCAAAATCCTTGAATTGTGGAGCTCCGCCTTTTGCCATCGCCTTGGTGTCGTTCCTGATAGAACGGACCATGGACTCGCACGCATCAGAGCAACTGAAGCGTACAAGTCGAATGGTGATGAACGCTGTGGCCGAACGACATAGAGCGATTGGATGGCCGAGTACTGACTCAGATCCAACGTCGGATGAAGGACATTCTTCTAACCTCAAGTATACAAGAGACTTTAGTTACGGAGCTACCTTTCGTTTTGGGACAACCCGCACTGGCCGGGCTCGCTGGAACAGTCCAATCCTTGCATCAAAAGGCCTTGGCATTACAGAGAGTGGCATCATAATGTTTAAAATGCCATCAAAGAAGTCGCTGAGTGGCTTCCGGCTCCAGTAAATGTCGGTTGCCATCGCGCGTTCTTTTCAGCCATCGCTTGACAAGATCTTCTGCAATGCAACATCGCATTTTTGCAATGGGGAAATAGAATCCCGTTTCTCCGTGCTGAAATTTGGGGTATGGGTCAGGGCATGCAGTTGGCCACAACAAAGCAGATAGGGAGTAGTAGTGGACCCGTGATGAATGATTCGTTCGTGCTGGTGATTATGGGACACAACGCCCTTTGCGATGATGGCGCGTTACACGACACCAAGCTTAAATTTGACATCGTGTGCTCTAGCTTGGAGAAATGGTGGCGTAAAGATAATGGCTGAACGTTGAGGTTGTTTCAAAAGTAGAGAGTCGAACGAACGTGACAGCCTCGTGACGTACCTACACCTGGACATATTTTCACACACCCTATTCTTATCAACTACCTGCAAAATTAGCCAACCAAACGATAAAAATCACCCCTAGCGTTTCTTAAGGTCAATGTCCTGAGATGCAGTGAAAGAAGTAGGCAATCGCGAACTCGCGATTACTTTGTTTAATTGATCCTCAACCGTTTCAACTCCAAATGATACGCCTTTAGCAGCCCCTTGAAGTCTTCCTGATCCAGTACATGAACTTGAAATAGTTGAGATAAGCCAACCCCGTGTAAGTGACAGGAACATATCTCGCACCTCTTCGAATCCACCACATCGTGACCCTTGCTGCCCATTCCGCTGAAATAATCGCAGATCCCATCTGTGAGTGAAATGCAGACGGCACGATATGTCGATAAAGAATCGATGGGTCATTATACAATGTTCGCGCATGAGGAAGGAATGATCGCTTGGATCTTGAGTACGCTTGCAAATTGGGAAGACCCCAAGACGGATGCAGCTCAATCTCGCTTCCCACATACCAAACTTCGGGAAGAAGCATCTTTTGACTTGGTTTGGGCCGGTAGTGCTTCTTGAAGAGCTCAATCAAGTTGATGGCCGATTCGCAGTTGGCTTTGAGAGCATCTCCCCCTTTCGATCCATGTGCGAGAATTAACACGTCGGTAGTCGCCAGGATTGGTATCGTTGATTCGTAGTTATCATAGATCCAATCCATACCAAACCTCAGTTCTTGAATACAGTTCACTCCCTCCTTCTGGATTTGCTGCTTCATCGCAGATCCGAATGCTCCAGACCCTCCAGTGATGGTGACTCTCCGTGACCTCAGCGAATATCCAGTTCCGAGGATCCAGTCGAAGAGTCGGAACGTGGAGCTGATGTAGGCTGTTGGATCAATATGATGTAGCGCATGGTATTGAGGTCCAACAAGCAACCAATTGGTATCCTTGGGTGGAGTCGTGTATGATTTGTGATTTGAGTCTCGTCCGTCGAATATTGCTACCACTAATACTCTTGCTATCTCAAACCAGAGGACGAGAATGAAAAGCTCTTGAGACAGCAGCATAGAACCCGTCAATCCCAGGCAGTCCGCAATGAGCCAGCCAAGCCACGTGCCGAATAGCTGACAGGATAATTCCAGAGGTAGCTCTATTAGCAAGTTGAGCCAGTGGTATTTATCATTGAACTTGAGATTGCGATTGAAGTACAAATGATGCACTTGATGTAAATAACCCACGCGGCGAAGACCGCGGTGTCGAGACTTGGAGCATTGATGAAGTAGATAATGGACCATGTCGAAGAAGAAAGAACCTGACATATAGAGCCAGATACAGGATAGGAGTAATGCCAGTGGAGGTGGGTTCGTGATTGTAAGGTAGAGATGCACGATCACGGCATAGGCAAAATTGCAGTTACTCGCAGTCAGTCCATTCGCTCTGGAATATTCGTTCGAATGGCGATGAGTTCTGCGATCTAGATGTGCTGAGGAGGGTGTTCCAACACAGCGGATCGATTCGAGAAGATTTGTCTCCAAAACCGTGAAGTTCTCTTCTCTCCAGGTAGTGGCGTCGGAAAAGGCTTTTGGGGAGTGCAAGGGTATTCTTGCAGTAACGTCGGCGACATAAGTGCCATTTGGAAAGTCCTCGATCTCGCTGAAGCGCGGATAGAGGTGGTCGACATGAAGTTCATACTGGACATTGTCTTTGGTATATTCCTTCGAAGGGTGAGGGATTATCTTCGCTAAGTATTAGATGGCTGTTCTTCAAGTAGTTCCTAACAGTTGACATACCTTGACCTGCGGAGCTTCCACGTTACTTTTCGAAAACAATGATCTCTCAGGTGCAATTGAACAGCCAGATACAGCAGCAAGTAATAAGCAACCGTAGCTGACTAAATGGCAACGGTCATTCAACATGGCTTAGTATAATTGAGTTCGAGGAGCAGAAGCCCGATTTGAGAGAGATGGGGCGATGCGGCGAGAGCGAGATTTGAGCTGAACGATACTATCGAGCTTTCGCGCACAACTGTGAGCCCGGAGCCCCAGATATATATCACAGAATAATATTCTGCACAGCCTGAGTATAACTTCTCAAACAGATTGATGTATGCTAGATGAAAGATTCGTCATAGACCAATTTAAGTCACGTGTTTGGACCTCGAACTTTCCGAGCGAGCGAACATCTTTTTGCTTAATAAGCCTATGCTGCGAATACGAGCGAAGCGATCGGATGAGAGCCCCATAATAAAGGTGGCTTTGAACTCAATCAAGAATCTGTCGGACTTTCTGAGAGCCTGGAATAGGTCAGTTTGTTGGGGACTTGAAAAATCCAACCAAATACGGCACCTTTCTCGTTCCTCGTATTGTCTCCCATGCACTCACGTCCTGCTTCCGAATTTCCTGCTTGATTCGGTCCTTTGAACCAATCCGAATTCTCCTCCTGGATTAGATCCCTCAGAAGCAGGTGACGACGCAATGAGCTTTCGCCAGCACTGGGATGGAGCCTGTTACAGGCAGCCCGGGCGTACCAGTCCTCTTTACCTGTGAAACATTCTCTGCAATTCTTGCCGCTGTTTCTGCATCCCAAAATCCCTCTTTGCATTTCACGGAACGAAGAATCTCAATGGCCTGTTGGCGAACCGGAGAACTAGTCGCTCTCATTGCAGCATAGTAGAGTGGAGCAATAACGCCTGTGTCGGCCGAAAATTCGAATCTTCTGTCCGATGAAGATGACTTGATTAAAGATCTGGATAGATCATTGATTCTCGTGATCTTGGATTCCCAAGTCAAAATGCCTTCCATGTCAGGAGTTGGCTTGATTTTGGTATCAAGCATGAGTGACGTGGTCTCGTAGTGGAGAGCTAGTAGGACACCAAGTCGAAGGTCTTTTGTCTGCATTCTCTCACTCTCGCGGGTTGAGAATGAGTCAAAGGCTTCTTTCCACCCTTTGAAACGACCAGACAGACCGCGAAGTAAAGGTGCTCTAGTAGAGAGCATCTCATCGTGAGATTGGCGGGAATGATGTTGCGTCGATTTAGTTGTGAGAACGTAGAAGAGACGAAGCTCTATTTCTTCAAGGGAGATCTGCGCATCGCGCATACTGGAGAAACAAGTAGGAACTGAATGGTCCATTTTGAGACTCTGAACCATCGATGTCGCGTTCAATTGTGGTTGTCGAGAATCTAGGAAGACTGTGGCCTGCATATCGAGGCGACGGAAGACATTGGTGAGATTCTCCACGACCAGATCCTCCGATGCAGACGTATTTGTATCCATCTTCCAATCTTGAAGTATTTTCAATCCATTCTGAAGATGCTCGAGCGCGGTATCGTGATTTCCCTGGGCGTTCTCCAGACAGATGAACAGGACACAACAGGTGAGAGTGAGCGGGATTGGTTGTCTCGATTGCCTTGAGCGAAGGTATCCAATGGATTTATTGTACTGCATTAAACATAGACGATAACTTTGTGTATCCCCAGTCGTATTTGAATCGCCATCTATGTGTTCATTAAGTGCTCCGAGAGCGAGAGCTGCGTGAAGGACAGCTGGTGACGATTGACTGAATTGTAGAACCATATAGTTCCAGAATGTAGATCCGTGGTCGAAACCCATCAATCCAAGTATCGTTCTGTGCTGGAATAAATTGAGATATCGACTCTCCTTTTTGCTTCGGACGGGTCCTGGTCGGATATCGCAAGCAACACTCACAGAACTGGAATAACCATCGCATATTCGACCGGTACTGCTACATCTTTCGCAGGCAGGTTTCAACTCATCGCACTTGACGTGTCGAACTCTGTATATGTACATTTAGCACCTTCAGATTCTCCACGGCGGTCCCTTACGTACTTGCAAGTCGAGCAGCCAGTCCTCGATTTTTTCGTACCTCGCGCACCGGGTTTTTGAGAAATATGGAGGGAAATGCGGGCTTCAGACATCCTTACTTGCCAAGCAAATCGAAAGGCGATGTAATTTCAAGTAGCGAAACTCACTGATGGTTTGTAAATGATGGCGGGGTTGAATCTTAATCATGTTAAACTCGCGTTTCAGGACGCGTACGTACAGTAGGCGCTAAATGATCCCTGAAGCAATCCTCAAGATGTACCTAATTTTAGACGACGCCGAACCAGACAGTCAAAAGACTAGAAAACTTTGTCAAAGTATTTTCCTCACTTCGCTGTTTGAAAACCACCCAAATGCTCAAGGTATAGTCATTAGGTTTCTTTCATTGAATTGGTTCATTAATCCCCTTCACTGAGGGGTTGCTTTCCGTTTCCTTCCTGGTATCCCCACCACGTCCGTGCTGATGATTAAGTCCTCCCACTCATTACATATTCTCAAAGTCTCAAAGCACTTCTCCTTAATTATCTTCAGACTCTCTGAACCCACCGGAAGTCTTTTGGGTAGAGATCGTCCTGCAGCCATTCCCTCAGACCTGACCACATCAACCATTCTCTGCACAGCTTTCTGCGTGTCGCCTGGCTGCATTCCATTCCTCCATTGAATAGCTTCTTGGACCACGTCAAAGAATTCCTTATACTCGCCGTGTGCAGTTGCATCGCCCTGTACTTTACTGGAAGACAAAAGTTTCGTCCGAAAGCCTCCTGGCTCGAAGATAATGGACTGAATGCCAAGGGAGGAAAGTTCCTTCTGGAGACATTCTACGTAGCCTGCTCTCGCGTATCAGTCTTGAATGGGATGAAGGCATAGATATTCAGACCTTCTAAAGCAAATTTGCTAGCTGTGTATGGAGCTGATGCAGTTGCTCCACGCCAGCCGTTGACTGATCCGATGAATACAATCTTTCCTTCTTTCTTTTGGCGGAAATACGGAAGAATTGCTCTGCTCATGTTCATTGGACCAAATAGATTGGTCTTCATCTGAGACATCCATCTTTCATGGCTGATGAGGTGAGTTAACAGGGGCCCGAAAACTGTGGTGATGTCCATTGCACACTTACGAAACCTCCTCAACCAATCCCAATTCAAAATACCCCGCGTTGTTGACGAGCACATCGATTCCATAATAGATCTCAATTGCCTCTTGCACTTTCGAGTCCAGCTCAGCTTGTGAAGCAGTAACATCAAGGTCAAGTACAGCTGCGCCAAGGCCCTCTAGATGTTTGAGACGCTCAGAAGCATTTCGGCCAGTTGCAATAACCCGATCTCCTCTGGCGAGAATCTCATGAACAAACGCTTCCCCAAAACCAGATGAGCAGCCCGTCACGAGCCATGTGAGCCGTTTCATTGTATGAAAACAAACAAACTTGAAACTCAAAAGAAAAGAATTGAAATTAAGTTTGTTAGAAGTTAGTAGTACACCGCGATAGAAACAACCGCCTGAGCATCACAAATTGGGGAGAGGCGCTCGCTATATACCTACCTAAATGGGGCTGAATCCGCCCTGAATATCTTTCCAAACTTGGAAAAAGATGAGAGAGGTATGAGATAAAACAGCTCAGATCCTGTTAACCACATGTGACTAACATTGCGTACTACGTGCGTTACCCGCATTACATCCGTTGGATGTGTGGGATTCCTGCTCCCACGGAATGTAAAGTTCTGACAGGCTGATTAGGAAGTGCATGACTTTGAAGTAGCGACGTAAGGCTCACGTTTCGGAGCGTGAACAAATCACGATGTGCCATTCATATCCTAATCCAAAGAAAGGAATGTTGAAATTGATAGGTAAGGTTTTCAAGTGCCAAGGAGTTGGAAGGAGGAGTTGTGCACGGTCGTTTTTAGGGGGATTCGTTCTGCTATGCCTGCCAGTTAGGGGCGCAGACTCGCTCCGCCCCATGGTGTGCACTATCAAAAGCTCTGCAAAAAGCTACAAGGTCACCAACATTTATTTATGTTATGTGCAATTTGGTCGGCGGAAATTTATAACCAAATTTAACTGTTGGCAAACCTCCCTATCATAGGTTTAGATGCATGGATTCTTAAATGCATTACCGTCAAAAATAAAGGGGTGTCTACCCCTGGGCTTTCTTGCGGCCGGAGTAGTCTACCAGGGTTGGAAGTTCTTCAGGATCACTTGCATACGGCAGCGGCATGCAGACGAGGTTGATCTCACATTAGGACGACGGCCGAGTGCAGCCGGCGATTACGGGAATGTATTGCCGTTTTACGAGAGTGCGAAGTACATCTGAAATCGGAGTGTTGCCCTCTTCCCCCTGTTTTTCTCTTCCGTCGATGTACCCTGCCGTCGAGCAAGGGATTTTTCGTTTCTGTTCCTTCCAAGGTGTCCTCACATATTCATTGCAACGTTGCCTATCATACTCGTAATATTGGCCAATAAAATCTAGTCTGTGGCTTTGTGCTGCGAACAATTTGTACTATCAAAAGTTTGTTGAGCTGTGAGCCTGGCCAAAGAATTTTGAACCATAAATTATATGGGTAGATTTTATGAGAGCACGCGACCCTCAAGTTGCCAAGAGATCTCGGTGACCGAAACTCTCGCTCTATATGGCAACGGTTTGTTTTATCATATCTCGGGTTCTGGCAACCCTCCAATTCCTCCCTCCTTATATATCAATACATACATGATTTTACCATACAATATGGTCTGATTCGACAAATCACCCCTGATATTATAGATAACCGGAATCATTGCGAGGTCACCAACATGTACGGCTTTTGGAGCAGTCTCACAAGTCTCCCATATTTCTATGTAGATCGATCATTGTCCAGCGTGTTTGGGCCTTTTCGAACATCGTTGGGCGGCCAGAGTTTTGTCCACCCAGCGAGTGCTGGCCGGGGGATGTGATTGAGACCGCTCCAAATTTGATGCGAGGCCATGCAGCTGAATGGTCAGTAGAAAGAGGCACAACGGAGGAACCCAGTTGGATGTGCTGGGTCACCTATCCGCCCCGCAAATAATTCCTTGGATCGCGACCTATGAATGGACGTTACAGACGGGGCCATCAAATTATGGGCAAAGCAGTAGAAGAAAGATGTCTTTGGAGGTTTTTTGGATGTTGTGTTGGTGTTTGTTTCAGCCTTCCTAGACCGGAAGTCCCTTGTGTTGGAAACGCTGTGCAACCACATCACAAAACCCATCTTGTTGGAAAAAACGCATCTTGGCGATTATCGCCAGCCCCGGTCTGCATCAGTCAAGTAAAGAGGCCGCTCGCCTTTTGGAAGGGGCACAGCATAACCATGCGGCCGTTAATTCGCTTGCTTTCGTCAAAGAAATACTCGATGGATTGGCAGATTCTCACTGCACATTCAATTTATTTTGATATCATAGCTTGAGTATCGAGGGCAAGACCATCGGTATCAGTTCCTCTCATACTTCGACCACATTGCTCGAGTTCAATGAGAGTACCATAGAGGAAGATCTGGAACGTCTCGTAGTACATCAAGACGGCAGTGACATCGAAGTTGGGGAAGTCATAAGAGAGTGAGAAAACTTCGCCAAGGTCTTTTGATTCTTCCGTAGAGGGGCAAAAGTTTGCAAGATGAGGTATGTAGAGTTGTGATGTCTCGTCACCTTTGATGCCTTTCTCCCAGTCTTTCATGGATACCAGTATTCGGAAGGCATTCTTTGTGAGGGCATTCAAGGATTAATTATTGAAGACTATGCTAGGCATGGTACTTACGCTACCAAACTTCTCCATTAGAACAGGCATTTTGAAGGTCGAGTCGAGCAAGGTATGCATATAATTCGACCCATAGGATCTGACTCTTTCTATGGCGGGTCGGTCCATTCTGGCAAGCTTAGAAATGATGCTCGACGATTCACGAGGCAAAAGGCGATCTAAATTCTGCGTCAGACTCATTCAAGAGAACTTTTCAAAATGTGGACGGTGAAGTCCTTACATCAATGCATCGATATTCGTAGAAGATCCTACGACTCGCAGCAGAATGGAGGTTGCGTACTCCACGCTTTTGGAGTACCGCACCGATGCTACCCAAGTTTTGCACGACATTTGCGAAAGATCGATTCGCCATCAACTTCCAAAAGTTAGTTATGATCATCCGAAGCATTGGTCAGTGGAACTAAGGCACCTCACACATCGCCATTGCAAGATATGTCACAAGGCAGACGTCTGTGTGGCATTGATCGAAGGGGAAAGCGTTGAGCTGAAGCTCGGCACGATGACCATTGAGAGCTCTCGAGTAATGATGGATGCCCGACATTGAGATGCCGCGATCCTGTCGTTCTCCTCTCACAGCTTGAAGAGACATCGCTAACAGTGAATCGCTGAGCATACATGATCCCTTAGAGGAAGCGACTGTCGCGAGGTCACAGGCCGTTGTTATCCAACAGGAGCAGACACTCTCCCCCTGTCTAGGTTTTGGCAGGTCCGGAACGTAACGATCATGCAGCACGGCGACAAACCCCGATTTGTATTGGGAGGCAGCCAGGGTGTGGTCGATCAAGTAATGAAGTGCTCGAAAGCTGGGCCGTATCCTGGGTTCGGGGCGCTTGAGTGCCTCAGTCCTCTGCTGGTCTTTGGGAGATGGTCGCTGGTACGGCTTGGGGTCCAATGAAATGTCATGCCTGGGCTTCCTACCTTCCGATTCAGACTCGGATTGGCCGTCGAAGAAGGCAAAATTGAAGTGGTTTCTCATATCCTGTGCATACCAATCCGGCATCTATGCAGTGTTTGCAGGATGGCTTTTCCGCGCCGCACTTTGTCCCGCTTGAAAGCTCAGTCTAAAGCCCCACAAATATAAAGCTGGATGATACTCGCCTTGACTTTACGTTTCCGACAGACGTGACAACGTGCCACGTATGAACGTTCACCAATTTCGCCTATTTATATTGCAGACTGTCGTGATCTTTAATGAATTTGCAAGCCAAACGCGAGGATGGGAGTGAGACTTGACCAGCATCCGCATCAGATTTAAAGGGTGTCTACGGTGTCATACAAAAACATCGCATGTATGTCAGTGAAGAGAAAATGCATGGTATGCACGGATTTGCTCGTTTTAATTGAGGCTTCCAATATTCCATTTGGGTAAATTCTAAGCTGATTTCAGAAATGGCTTACTACTAGGGATGTGGCGCTACTCGCACTTGCCTCCCAAATGCGCTAAAGCTCCAAGCACCCAAACTACTTTATATGCACGTATATTCTCAGCCTTGCATCATTTTGAGATAGTATGGATGAAAACAATTAAACTTGATAGCTTCGTAAGAGATCTGCAAATAAAGACCTCGAGTGTATAAAGCAGACTCCTGTCTTACAAGTTGGATAGAAAACGATACTCACCCGCTGCTTTTAAAAGCAGGGTCTCACACAAGATTAAGGAATACTTCAGCGATCCATAAAGGTGTCTCTCTCAGCCTTGCTCGAGACTCCTTCGCCGAGGAAGTAACCGACCAATCTTCCCCTTCCTACGCGAAAGAAAGTAAAGTCTGGTCATTCCAGAAACACCAGAACCCTCAAGTTGTCTTGCCACTAAAGTCACTGCCATCTCTTCAGACGGTTATCAAGTTCCTGACGCTTCAACTCTCGACTTTGCCGTTCGCAGTGGCGGTGTTGGATCAGGTTCCGTGAAAGATGCCGTCCTTAGCATGACTGCATTCGATAGCTTGAAGTTCGATCCCGAATCCGAGATCGTTGTCATTGGTGCGGATCAAGCATGGCGAGAAGTCGATCGCAAGAGGAAAGAAATTGCTCGTGGATATGTTGGTAAGTTTCGAGGATCCCGAATCCAAGCGCTTTCTGATATTTCTATAGTCGCCGGTGCCCGTTGTCCATATGTGGGAGTTAGGGGTTCGATCTTGAGTGGCGGTATATCATGGCTCTCCCATGAGTTCGGACTTTCGTCCGATCCTCAAAATCTGATAGATGTTCATGTGGTCTTGGCGAATGGAACTTCGCTCTGGGCTTCGCAGGATCTAGAACTTCTCTGGGCATTACGAGAGGTGGAGGAAGCTTTGGAGGTAGGTCGATTCCGGGAGGTCGAGAGCTCAGAACTGATATGCCCTCCTTCAGTTGTCACCGAGTTCAAAATGCCAGCGCGCCGGTATCCATCGTCCATATATTCTGGAATGATCGCATTCACGTACAGCTCTCTTCCTACTCTATCGAAAGGAGTATCCAACTTTGCGAATCGGTCAAGGGATCCCAAAATGGCTATGCATGTATACGTTCTTGATACTGAAGGAGCGGCGTTCAAAGGACAACCGTCGAAGTCGGGACTGACTGTCTTGATATTCGATGCCAATGGCGAAGAGCATGGGAGGAGCGAGGCGGGTTTCAAGTGGGCTCTGGACATAGAAGGGGCAATTGACATGACAAAGGGAGGTCTTAGTCTTCGACAAGTGAACTATTTGTAAAGTATGAAGCCCTCTACCACTTTCGACAAAATGCTGAAACTTTAGCAGGCGGCTCTGAAGCCCTCATGGGGACGGTCAACAACAACTAAGCCGCTGCTCTTGTGGAAGACATTGATCCTGAATTCTTTATCCGAGCAGTCGAATGGTTTGAACAGCCTGTGATATTTGACAACAATCTCGGAGCCGGAAGCTTCGTCCTGCTCGAAATCCTGCAAAAGGTAAGAAATTTTCTCGATTATGACTCCATTTGATCACAGAAGAAAGGGAAGAAATCAAAACTAACGTTCATCAAGGGCGCTTTCACTTCTTCGGGAGTACCAAACGCAACTGCCTGGCCACATCACTTGAAAACACATACTTCAGTTTGCGACTAGCACTTTGCCAGAGCGACTCCCTCAAATGAGTCTCGCTGGAATTTCTAGAGAAGGCGCCATTAAAATAGCCTAGAATCATGATGCGAACAATTATGTTCCAAATTTCATGGGAAAATACAACGATTTAACCAAGGTAAGGATCGATTTTGCCCCTAGAAACTAGGACTGATGACTTTTAGATCTTTGGGATAAACTCCTCGAGTCTGCACGCCATGAAGGCCAAATACGACCCCCAGCACAAACTGAACAAAAGATGTTTTGATTAGTTGAAGGCATGTTTGGCGTCAATTTTCAAAGTAGTGAGGAATTGAGATGATACCGGTTTATTGCTGATGCAAGAAAAATGTTTCCAAACGTGATATTCACGCTAGTCTACTTCTAGAGAATCAACGTGCGTGCTCGGACCGCGATTAGATCAAAGCGCATTTCGGCCCAGATTCTCAACGTCCTCTTTCAACTCCCCCACTCTTAAAAAATATTTGCACCGCTTCTCCAATGACCAGGGAGAGACGAACCCGAGAGTTAGGTCCTTGGTGAGACTACTGTTTTCGAGTCAAAGACGAGTTATATCCCAACCAAAGTTTCCATTTGTCACCCTCACACCCGATAAGAAGTACTTATCGACCCCAAACCCCGCCATGAAGATCTTGTAATATTTTAGAGCTGCCTATGATATCAAACGGGTCGAGAAGCATCAGTTAGGATAGAGTTATTTCTCCTCCTCTCTCATACATATCTTCTCCTTCCGACTTTTGCCAAATCTTTTGGTGAAGAGCAACAGTAACAGCAGTCACCATGGCTTCAAGTTGGGAAGTAACAGCAGCTGATAAGAAGTCTCGTATTGCGGCCACCATTCCAGCAGAATGGCGCCTCAGGTCCGCAACAATGAAGGACAACGTGATGGAGCTCCTAAGTCAAGTGGCATTTATGACGGCTGAGGAACTGGCTATCACAGAGTCAACTGCCGTTGATCTGGTGTCCCAGATGGCAGCTGGAAAATTAACCTCTGTCGCTGTCACCACTGCTTTCTGCATGAGGGCGGCTTTGGCTCACCAACTGGTAAGCATTCTAATCATTCCATAAATACATAGTTCGTACTGATATTATCTCAGCTCAACTGCTCCCTCGAATTCTTCCCTGACATAGCACTCAAACGGGCAGCCGAACTTGGTGCATATCTTGCCAAGACTGGCAAAGTCGTTGGACCTCTTCATGGCCTTCCAACTTCACTCAAGGACCAATTCCGAATAAATGTGAGTGCAACAACACTATTGTTGAGGGAGATTAGATGACTGAGCCTCCAGGGATCGGAAACTTCAATGGGATATGTATCTTAGATCGGAAAGTACGAGAAAGAAGACTCGTATCTCGTTACACTTCTTGCTAAAGCCGGAGCTATCTTCTATGTCAAGACCAGTGTGCCTCAAAGTCTGATGGTTTGCGAGATATTGGCCAGAAGAATTGGTCGTGTGGAGGCAGTTCAGAAGGTGAGGGTGCTATGGTTGGCTTCAGAGGTGGTATCATTGGAGTAGGCACCAACATCGGTAGGTCCTCGATCTTGGAGCGTTGACATTGTTTCTGACATCTTCAGGTGGATCCATCCGTGTCCCTTCTGCATTCAACTTTTTGTACGACATCAGGCCTAGTCATGGAAGATCGCCATACGGCAGGATAGCAAATTCTATGGAAGGCCAAGAGACAGTCCACAGTGTTTGCGGGCCTCTTACTCATTCAGTCAAAGGTAACTGCGAATCCTTGTCAGCTGACCTTACTGACAAATTTAGATGTGCGTCTCTTTGTGACCTCGGTCCCTGCTCAAGAGCCTTGGAAGTATGACTCCAAAGTTGTCCCCATGCCATGGCATCAAGCGAAAGCCGATGTCATCAAGAACAAGCTCGCATCCGGTGTTTGACACTTGGATTCTACAACTGTGACGGAAATGTAAGCACACATCATACATCAGGTAATTTTACTAACACATTTTAAGTCCTTCCCCATCCTCCAATCCTCCGCGAAGTGGAGACCGTCATCCCCACGATGAAGAAAGCCGGTCACACCGTCTTCCCATGGACGCCTACAAACACGACTTCGCCGCGTGGACCTGATCAACGGAATATATGCCTCAGACGGCGGAACCGACGTCTTCAAGACGCTCAAAGAGTCTGGCGAGCCAGAATCCCTAATTTCGCTGATCTCATCAACCCTTCCCTTCCAAAGATCGCCATGAACGAGCTCTGGTCCGTGCTCTGAAGAAATGGGCATTCCAATCCGAATACCTGGGAGCAATTCCGACTTATGGAAGAGAAGCTTGGTAAGGAGATCGACGCGATTATTGCTCCAATCACCCCTACGGCTGCTATTAGGCATAATCAGTTCAAGTACTATGGGTATGCAAGTGCGATTAATTTGTTAGATTTCAAGAGCGCGGTTGTTCCGGTTACGTTTGCGGATAAGGCGGTTGATAAGAAGGTCTATGGTTATAAGCCTTTGAATGAGATGGACGGGAAGGTGCAGGCCGAATGTGAGTTCCCTGAGATGCTGATGAAATGGAATTTGCTGACATGGCGTAGATGATCTGGAGGCATATCACGGCGCTCCAGTTGCTGTTCAAATTATCGGCAGGAGATTGACAGAGGACAGAGTCACGGCCATTGCTGAAGAGATCGGAAAGCTGCTGGGAAATGAGATTACCCATAAGACGTGTAATGTACATCTGACATATTTCTTGATAAATTTCCGACTTCATTACTTTCGAATTTGTAGAACAGTTGACAATCCGTTTTCTACTAAGTACGGAGGCACCTTCGTCGCACCTGTTAATGTCGAATGTTGCTAACCATGTCCGAATGCCAAATTCTCCTCCACCAGCAGTCGAATCTAACTCGACTCTTCATCACCAGTGTGGAACCTACCCGGATCAGTACTACTCAAGTGGAATCTGAAACAAAGTCAAGCCATACCTGAAGTTCACCTCACCCACGAGCTCCCTCACATTATCGATCAGTTTCTCCAGGTCGGCAGACACGAGCGTGATTGCAACTTGAAGTGAAGCATATCCACTATAGCCTTCTTCGGAAACATGCTTCATAGAAAGGATTTCTGATTCTGTCAGCATTTCATGGGCGAAAATCCCAATCTCGGAGCGTACCAGAATTCATGGCCATCAGTCGCTTCGAGACGTCGAAGTAAGCAGGAGCTTGCAAGTAGGGTGGGAGAGCATTTCCGTTCGTGACCGACGCTGACAAAAGAACAAGTGTCGCCACTACATCGTGACTGGTGGGATTGATTTCTTTCATGAGCCGGGCGAGGTTGCGGAACCAGGGTGTTGTCGAGTCTCGAGGTAGTGTCTGAGTGATATGCCTGCAGATTTTTCAGCAGTGACTTCTTACTGTCCTCAACTGGGGAAGGAAGGTGTTCGCAAGATCGATTTGGCGACGTTCGTGTCTTTAGGTCAAAAATCGACAAAAAGGGAAGGAAAGGGGGCTTTGCGTCTGATAGCGCGGGTACAAGCCCCTCCCCTCCCTTGGATTCGAAATTTCGGGAGCACGATTCTTTCAACATTTTCCATCCCCAAAATTGGCCAGGAAGGAAATAAAAAACTCACGCCATCAAGGCCAGATTGTTCATCAAGCTTTGAGTCCCCTGAATTACATCCTCAAATCTCTTCCGCGGGAATTTCCCTCCTACTTTTAACTCCCAGATCGTGAACTCAGCTTGCGCTGCAAGAGTACCGAGTAATTCCAGGCCCTCAGTCGAGATTTTGCTCTCGCTCCTCGCCAGCAAGTTTCCGAGTGATGTAGGAGAATTTGGATCGCCTTCAGTGCGTTGATATCGTGCGACAACGCCCGCGTGAACGCAAGCGTAATACTTGGCGAGGATGTATATGGATGCACCAAGATCTTTCCGCAGTTGCGATCGAGCTGTGATGGGGTATGGGAAGACCGTCCAGATGAATGCGACGAGACATCCTCCGGATACACATGCAAGTCTGTATGGAGCGAGAACGTACACCGGGTAATAAGGCTGACCGGAAGCTTCGGCTGCTGTCTTCCCGATCTTGCGGACTTGGAGATCGTAGCCTACTATCAGGACTTGGGTCACCATCGCTATGACTGACACCACAATGTACTTCGGGTATTTGATCACAAAATAGAACTCGATGAATGTGAAGAGGAACAGCATGAAGATGACACCACCTGTCTTCCCATCAACAATATACCAAATTACGAAGCTTAGGATTGAAGCGATCAAGGTTCCAAGCTGGTGCACATTATTCATTAAGCTTCATCCCTTGGTTGTGGATTCGGACTCACCATTCTCACCAAGAGGCCAAATACCGATTGGCCACTCGTCCAGCTCATTCCGATAGTACTCATGACCAGCGCCCAAACAAGACGATTCTTTTGAAAGAATACTTGGGACTGTCCCAAGAACGCTGCAATTCCAATAGAAACGGTCGCAAGTGTGACTCGAAGTCCAAAAACTGATTCGGGTGATCTCAGTACATGTCCCAGAGTTCTGAAATGGTTGCTGTGCCTTTCCCAAGTTGTTTCCGGCGGCAGGTGCTCGATTTCCATGTCAATGGGATTCAAGTTTCCCTCCGTTGAATTGTTCGCTTGTTGTGGGCGTCTCTCACTTCGGGGTACGGTGTGTTCCGGGTGCTCGGGAACGTGAATGAAATGATGCCAATGGCTTTGAAGGAGGCCGGAGGGGAAGATAAGACGATTCTTCGTCTCCCATTTCTTATCCGCGAACTGGATAAGATTGATAGCGGAGTTGGCGCAACTTTCCATGAGATGTTCGATGTAAAGCAACATGTATAGCTGCTGTTGGGCAAATTGTTCCTTGGTGTGCAAGCTCGTTTCAGTGATATCTTTTCGAACATCCAAGTCGTCGGTCTTCTCTTTCGTCCAAGTCGTTATTCTCTTTTCTCTTCCAGCACGGAGCCGCCCTAAAGCCTCTCGAAACAACTTCTCAAAGTTGCTTTGTCCTATTTCATCCTCCAACAACGTAGCTTCCACATGACCGATGGCTCGTTTTCGAGGCGGTTGTGCCAGACAAAGTTTCAAAGTGACATGGTCCAGCGAGGCATTCATGAAATGTCCCATCTGGGAAATTTCCCGAAGTAGATGCACCGTAGGCTCTGCAAGATCTCTGAAAATGTCTCCTCTCAGACTCAGTCCGAGAGTGGGTATTAAGAGTGCCCTAAGAAGTCGAGCCAGCTCGTCCAAATCAGCAGCGTCGATGTTTCCCCACGCTACCTCCAACTTCCCAGCGGCTATATCAACTAGGAGCTTGCTGAAATTCTGACACAAATTCGCTGATTGAATGATTGCTTCTTCGCACTTGGGCGGTTTCGCTTGATGGAGAGCAGTGTCTCCATTTGGATCCTTCTTTTGGGTTTCAGTGTTGCCTTTCTCATTCTGCTGCCCCGCAAGTCGTGGATGCAGGGAGCCAATCGTGGCCGCAAGTTGTCGGAACATGATCGCTCTACTCGAGAGAGGGAATATGAACAATGAAACTCCCGCGGCTATAGCAAAGCCCGTTAAAAACGTTTCCGTCATTCTCCAGATGAAGGCTGATCCACGAGACATGTTGAACGTTGGCATATCTGTGAAACAGACCGCCATGTAAACGCTGTAACAAATTGCGGGGAATTGCAGTGCAGGAAACCGAGCCCGCATAGCATTAATTGCGTAGATATTGACGAAGAGAAATATCGCACACACAACACTGGCGGAACTGTTGAAATCCGTCGATGGTCGGGCTTCGGAGTGTGATCGAGCCCTGGTCGAGAGTACCAAGCCTAGAAATGCCATCGCGCATGCCAGGCATGTTCCTAGAATATTCAAGAACAGTGTTTGGAGGAACTTCATTCGGGGAAGAGTGCATAGGCTCAATATTGAGACGATGGCTATCAAATTCCCCAATGTGCTGTATCTTTCGGCGATACTGTTCGACTGGTACATGGCGATAGCGATAGTCGGAGGCAGCGCTCCCTTGAACATGGTTTTGAGAATGGGAATGGTGAGCCCAAGACGAGCCAAAGTTGTAAGAAATTTAGGTCTGTCTGGAGACCGCGTCGTATTTGGATGAATAAACCCATTTCCACTGGGTTGGGTTGTTGGGCTAGAAGGATCCGTGGATGTGGACGAGATGTTGGAAGCATTCGCCATGACTTTTCGGATGACAAGTCGCCGGTAAAATCAATATCGAAGACCTTGATTTCTTCAAATTGCGAGAACTGATATCGGATGAGGATTGGAAATTTTCTTTAGAGCTTGAAGGATGTTCTGGAGGAGGAGCTCACTCTCATACTCGCAGACTAACTAAACAGCGATGTGTTCTAACGATTGGGCAGAAAGAGTACATTTCCTTAAGAAGAAGCAAAAAAGGGAGGAATCTCAAGTCAAATATGGATTTGTAGAAATTAAATATCTATCCTTTTCAATCTACGAGAATTTTGGCACGAAGACAACTTAGTCTCCTACGTGTGCTGCGTCCAGACCAGAAACGGCAATAGCTAATTCTGGCATGGCGACATGGTGGAGATTAAATCGGTCATCTTGACACCGGGAGTCCTTCCCTGCAGACCTTGTCTGAATTTGACCATCCGAGCCTGTCATTTAGGAGGTGAAGTTCGCTGACGGGCTACTGAGAAATGCGGCAGGATTAGTACACTGCCAGGCTCAGGTTTTTGTTGCTTACTCATCACTTTTGCCGTTCAAAGCCCCGCCACAAGCCCTCATTTTTGGTGGACCATTTAGATTTTCTCCGAGGAAGGCTGTCCGTTATGCCGTGCATTATCTCCTAGCGCGGAGTTGAATCCAGATCGACAACAATTGGGCAGCCTCATGCGGGCGCTCGGCTGAATGCACGAAGGGTCTGTTGACAGTTCTGAAATTTGTAGATTCAGTGCATTTCCTCGATATGGATGAGATTTGGCTTTTTGAGTCTGTCGTGTTCACTTCTCATGCAAGCTCTCCACTTAAAGCCTGCCAGACTTGCCCATCCTTCCATTTATAAAGTCAAAAGCAGATCTTGTTTCCCTTGACTACCCAAATCTCTCAATATCTAATACCATATTCAATCACACTTAAACCTAAGAATCTTCAAACCATTCCTGCACCATGCCGGGAAACACAGCTGTCGTCATAATCGACCCTTACAACGACTTTCTCCACCCCAAAGGCAAGCTCAATGGCCTCCTCGCCGACAGCCTCAAAGAAACCGACACCATCAAGCATCTTCAAGAAATGGTAGCCGCAGCACGAGCACATAAGATCCCGATATACTACGGTCTCCACCAACAGATGAAACCTGGATTCATCGCGGGATGGAACCATGCGACTGCTATGCAGACAAGCCAGAAGCAGAATGTTGCGTTTGAGGAAGGAAGCTGGGGTGTCGAAATGTATGAGGGTCTCGCGCCGGATTTGGAGAATGGTGATGTGGTTGTCAGCAAGCATTGGTCTAGCAGGTAGGAGGAGCTGAAAATAGGGCGGTGCTAGGCTGATATTGAGTGTAGTTCCTTCCAGAATACCGACCTGGATTACCAGTTGAGGCAACGCGATGTTACGAATTTGGTGATGGGAGGACTGACTTCAAATACTTGTCTCGAGTCAACCGCTCGCTATGCTTACGAACTGTAAGTTGCTCGGGATGTCTGGATTGAGAAGCAGAGACTGACAAGACGCAGCGGCTACCACGTAACCATGCTCAGCGACTCCACTGCAGGCTTCACAATCGAGCAAAAGAACGCTGCGACGGACTTGATCTGGCCACTGTTTGCTCATGAGGTGAAAAAAGTGGGAGAGTGGATCGCAACTTTGGATAAGTGAGAGTAGGAAAGCAGGGAAAGAATCTTGGAAACTTTGGACATCTTGTTATGCAACATGACTAGAGCTTTCAGTCAATAAACTCGCCCGTACTCCCAGTCATCATTCCAGGGGCCATAGCATACATCAAGCCAGTTTTTGACCATTCCCCTCCTTCCCAAAGTTTGCATCCCACCTCTTAATTTGAGCATCTGATGAATTCCTCCAAGATGAATCTCGTACTCCTGTTGATTGCCACCACGAACCTATAATTTATCAGAGAAATGAGTAACAATCAGGGCTCAAGATGCCTTACGTTGAAATAAAGAAGTATCAAAGCAACCAAAATCATCTGGTCACTAGCTCCTTCCGAAGAAACGTTCAGGTTCTCATTAGCTAACTGCATAGTCATGACCTTGTACCAAAGCAGCTTTCTTTGATCTGCCAGGGGCTTTCTACGATCCAAATGGACAGCTGCAGCCAGTAATGTCGCATAGAAAAGCGTGGGATTGTTCAGGGCGAATGAAAACCATGATACTCGTGGAGAAGTGGGGGTCATCGTGTCATCATAAGAACTCAGCCAAGGAGCCAGTGATTGGAGGACTGTCCAAGGTTAGACTCCATTAGATGGAAAATGGTTCGAGCTTCAGTCATCAACTTTTGAAGGGGGCTTGATCACTTACAATGAAATATCAAAAATTTCTTCGGAAGTGGCTCTTCGTCCATATGTGGCAAAGAGGAGAATGGATCTAAGCCACCCAAGAACCAAGAACCAGTGCCGGGCGGTATTCCCCCAGAGAGTAGAGGCATAGAATCTGAAGCCTGGAGCAAAACAGAGCTATCGGGAAATCGAAAGTCCTCATTGGAGAAATATGGATGCAGCATTTCATCGGAGTTAGGTCCTGCAGATGCAGCCGTTCTCAAGTTCTGCAAGGCGTCGACGGACTCCGGGGTAAGGATCACCTCGCTACCAGTGATTATTCGTTTGAGACGGGCATTCTTGACACCCTTTCGAGAATCTCCCTTGTCGTCTTGGTCAGAGTTTGATCGTTGATTGGGCCTTCTTGAGCACCAAGAGATTAGTGAGCAATATCAGGCCGCTTGAGGCGCTACTCACATCGTGATTCTGTACTCGCACTTGAAAGGCACACCACGTTGGGTGCAGTCGTTGCAAGGCTGCATACGATTGCATTTTTGTTTGCGTCTGTGGCATTCAAGGCAGGACAAAAGACCGCGATTTCGTTTACTAGGGCCGCGGCTCCCCGACGTTGCTTCAATTGATTCATCGTTCATTTTGGGATTTTGAAATGACTTTCTATTTGGCTACTATGCCAAAGGAATCCAGACTGCGAGACATCTGAAGCGATTTAATACTTCCAAACCGGCAGTGCTTGTTAATCGAGCCTCAGGAATGAAAGACATGTTGAATGGCTGACAAATGGTCGCGAACATTGTTGAAGCACCTGGAAGAACACTAAAATCGGCGTTAATGCAAGAACATGTGGTATTCATGGGTGCCGATACCCGGATATTGCGGCGCTAGTGCCGCTACTGTAGACGGAACTAGTGCTTCGACTACAACAGCCGCTGCTATCACTGCGCTGATGAATGATGCGTTGATTGCTGCTGGCAAATCTCCTTTAGGATTCTTGAATCCGTGGTCGTATGCTGGTGGCTACAAAGCATTCACGGATATTACGAATGGGATTTCGATTGGATGCGGGACGGAGGGATTCCCGGCTGTGAAAGGGTGGGATGCAGTGACGGGTTTTGGGACACCGGTGAGTCTTTTCCTTTTGATGTGGGGCTGTGAAGCGTGCGCTGATAGTTGTGATAGTATTTCCCGAGTATCAAGGCGGAGTTTCTGGGTGAGAATTACTAATTCGATATGTCCTCCGACCCATACAAACAGATCCGAACACCTTCAATATATTTAATGAGATAAATGACATGAACTCCGTTGCGCAGAATCCCATTTTTGTCAAATGACTGATCCCAAAGAAAAATATCACGTCGATGGGAAAATCGCTCATACCCTTTGAACAACCATGCATCTTCTCTTTAACTAGGTTAGGAATGATGATCAGCTTGATGTTTCAAGAGATCCTTCCGTCTGAAGAACCCCTTTCCTCCCACTCGCAGACATCCATTCTCTGGACATGGATATAGACTCTCGTCGTGCACTTCTCGCACATGTTTAGTGAATTCGGATCGGGTCTCAAAAGATAGTTCACATCCCTTGTGAAGGCACGAAGGCACTTTCCTCTTGTTGCCAGGTTTCTGCTGCTCGATTCCTCCTTCCTCACTGTCATCAGAGGCTGGCGGCACTTCATGGTGATGATATCCTCGGAGATGCTGCGTGAGATGATCAAGCCTGTGGAAAGCGTTATTGCCGCGGTGCTTGGTGCAATTTGGACACGGATATGTTGTGTTGGGTTGAAAATTCTGGAAGTGACGGTGGAGGACGTCAAGTCGAGAGAACGTCTTTCCGCAAGTGCAGACGTACGGACTGTGTTGAGTTTGAATTGCGTGACTTGAGAGCGCAGTCTGACTTGGGAAACTGACGTTGCAATCTCGACAAGAGTGGATAGGAGTTATTTCGAGTTGCCCGTGGACAGTCCCGGGTGCCTGCACTGCTTGAGGAGAGGCAATCGGAATCGTCGAGGGTGAAGGACATGGAGATGGTAGTAGCTCCATGGCTTTGACTTCGAATTCGATTTCGGCTTCTGAGAGCGGGAGTGAGATCGATGAACTAAAAGAGGCATTCGGGGCTCTGTGAGTGAATTAGTACTCAGTAGGCGAAATTAGAAAATTAGTTGCTAACGCTGGAATTTGATTGGCTGGAAGGAAGGAATCTGGGAAGTCGGAGTAGATGTCCAAGTTGAGATCTTTGGGGTCTGCAGTCTGAACGGCCTCAAAGTCGAAGGAAAACTGGTGTTGCTCAAGCGGTATATTTCCGTGCATAAAAACCGTAGAGCTGAAATCCATTATTGACTCGGCAGAGAGGAACGATTGGTCGGCCTGTTCGTAGGGAAGATATTGGTCACGTGATCTGTCATGGGGCGAAAAGAGGTTTCCGTAGCTGGCTTCGTTTGCAGGGGTTGTATTATCACAAGCATGTTGATTGGACCAAGTGTGATCAAGAAGATATTCTATTGGAAGCTCAGGTATCCAGTAACGTTGCGATGTAAGATCCTGGTATAGAGGCACCTCATTCCTTCGGCCAGTCATATCGCCAGAGACTCCAACATCCAATATGGGCAAGAAAGTGAAGTTTGATTGTGTAAAGCGGCGACTAGTGTGTTCGAATTATCTGAGGATTTTGGGTGTGAGGGTAAGAGTAGGATGTTGCCTCTGAAATCATCTCAATGAAACAAAAAAAATTTGCTGGCCGAGATTCGAGGGCTGTGCAAAAAGTGAGGCGAGCATTTCTTCTAGGAATTGCTGATTGGCGCTGACAACTTTAAAACAGGGCGGAGAGGCCTATGAGGAAGCCAGTCAGCATAGAGATATCCCACTCAAGAAGTTAGTATTTTCATATTTTATTTTAAATTGGTACACTATCGGATACAAATTACAAACGAAGAGGGCGGAGGAGACATTGTTCCGCCTTTTGGATCGTAGAATGAGCCGCAAAATTTCACTCAACTTCTTCCTTCGCACTCGATTCGGGTATACTCTATCAAGAAAAACTTGGCGTCCCACGGACAACAACAGAAGAAAAGGCCGACAGCGTTTGTGCAACAAGAGAATCGGCCGTGGGCCGCACATTTCTCGTCCTATGAGCTCCAAAACATGACCTTCTGGGCTTCTCGCTGTGGAGTCGCTTGGATTCCCGCAGAAGATCCACTGCAGCTCCATTTTGGGATCATGGTGATTAGCCGCTCGGCGATAATCTCACTGAGAGCCGATATCATCTGATGACATCTGAAAACCTTCTGTCTTGACCTCTGATGACTGTGCGGACAGTAGCTTACGGCCACTGATGCGATACGATGCAGTCGGTTGTGAGTGAGAGAAAGTATTGCGATAGAAACGAGACTGAGAGAACGGCAGGAAAATCTGCCCTTTTATTTACCCCTCACTAAAATTGGCAAAAATCACAACATTTAGAATCCATCGAGTTATTTTAATTCTCCGGCGAGGTTCAAACTGCATTAAACTAGAGCGCAATCAAAGTCGTTTTTGCGGCCTGGAAGTAATGGGACTCCTGGTTTCGTGTAGAAAAGAACGAGCTGTTCAGACTGAGCCAGCTTTCCAACTGTGGAAGTCGCGCCTGGCGCATCATCATACGTTTCGCGTCGCGGCCAATTCTGAAAGTCTCTCGAAGGTCAATCTAATTTGATTGCCAAAAAAAAGGCTATTTTCACTGTAGAAGAATTTCGACAACGTACTTATAAAGAGTGGGTTTCTCCGTCAAGCATCTGCACGTCAGC
This sequence comes from Gamarada debralockiae, assembly GCA_002803225.1. Classification (NCBI taxonomy): domain Eukaryota; kingdom Fungi; phylum Ascomycota; class Leotiomycetes; order Helotiales; family Hyphodiscaceae; genus Gamarada; species Gamarada debralockiae. The sequence continues at coordinate 657 of NXFV01000120.1, read as the reverse complement.
ACTCGTGGTTTTGAGAGCAGAGTAAGGCAAGCTTGAAATCTCCAGACTCGAAAAGGGCAGAAGAAGAATAATCCGATCGTACTGTTAGAGTCTCCCCACAATGAATCGAGAGGTTGTCTTCCAGGGTAAACTGTCGAATATTACTTCCTTTCCTCAAATTCATACCCTTTTAGCGAGTGCCATTAGCGACGCCAGTATGATTGCGTGTTGAGGTTTCCTCCCTCCCTTCTTCTCGTATGTTTCTTTCATTGGGGAAGGTGAACCTTCAATTTAAGGTTTCAATCGCCAACCAGTTGAACAGGCTGGAGCATAACTCCTCTGGCGAGAACATCCAGCCTCAGGGCTAAGTCACGAGCATATTCAGTATTTTCTTCAAGCTCCACTGGCGAGGAACAATGTTAATATGCTGTAATCACCAAAGTCTAGAGTATTATGAGCTTTGGCTCTGATACCTTGATGGTAGCAGTCCTATTGGTGATTCGACTTCAGCGATATTTTCAACGTGCGTTATATGCTTTCTACCAACTCCCACCGATTTTTCAAAGACACTTGAAAATTTCCAAAGCCACAAATGCAACTCACTCAATCTCTAAAGGTACTTGAGTTCCCAGACAGTAAATTGCTGTCAATTCTCTTGCTCAGTCACAGTTTGTACGT